>JAOUZG010008327.1:9113044-9124019 GCA_026289955.1 Argiope argentata
ATATATATATATATATATATATATATATTTTATTTTATATATATATATATATATATATATCGAATAAAAAAACACCGTATTTGGATTTTTTGTTCAGATATTATTTTAAATTGTAAAAATACTTTTTCTTTCGCGCAGTATTTAAATTAATTTGCGAATCGTCTGAATTTTTTGTCTCTTATGAAAGACAAAATTAACTAGGTAAGTTCTTTATACATTCCTTCTGTACTAGTATATTAGTTATAAGCATTGTACGCCTATAATCCTTATCGTTATTTACAGATGAAAAATTAAAAATTTTAACACATGTATTTTAAACGTGATTTTATTTCTGGATTCTCCATAGCCAAGGTTAAAATTAAATTATTTCAAATTTGTGATTTAAAATTCACAGAATATTAAAAAATAATAATTTTTTTGAAATCTAAAAATATTTAAATTTTCTATTTTTAACGCATAAGCATAATTATTTGAATTTCATGAAGTTAAAAATAGATTAAAGTTTATTTTTAACAATTTTAATATTCATAACTTCCGTTATTTAGTGCGTTTCAACAAGTTTACCGTTATTTGATATGCAAGAGGAATGCGAATTTTGTTTTTTGATAAAAAATAAAGATAAATTTTAATAAAGTTCTCGTTTTAATTATAATATGTATTTATTCACTTTTACTTCCCATCTCTTTTAATATTCACCCGTCCGTATCTTAATATCAAAATGTAGTATTTTTAGAAGCTTCTGTATGTAGTGTTGAGCGTTAAATAAAAGTCGAAAGATATAAACCCTGTTGCAGCTTTTATCAGTGGAAATCACAAATAAATAGAAGAAAAAAAAACACAACTTCTCCTAAAAGTAAAACAGTCTGCACGTTTCTAAAACGAGAATCCGAAATCTAAAAATATCAGCGCTCAAAAAGAGAATTTTCATTCTTTTGATACGCTTGGCGACATTCACCGCAACCGTCATGCAGATGAGGCCATCATTCGCCTGTCATCGCTACTTGGCATGGTTACGCCTTCAGCTTGGCGAAATTGTGGTTTCGGTCTCACTGCAGATGGTAGCGAACGTTAGGAGCGGTTGGCACGGATACGAGAGAAACCGCTTCCAATGGTGTTCCTAATAACGTGGATGCCTTTTGCAAGTAGAATCCCATGTCGCGTAGAAAACAACCCAACCCGAAGCCAGCGAAACGTAAGTCATTTTATTGACATTTCATTTCTGATTATTTTTGTTTTATTTATTATTTTTAAATAAATATTTACATTCCAACAGACGTGAACGAAACTTTTTAAATCAATTATCATTTAAAAACTGACTGTAAATTTAATTTTTAAAAATATTCCTGTCACCTGAATGTTTAAATTTATTTCTATACAACGTATAATTCAGTCGATAATTTTATTTTTCTAAACAATACTTTAAAGATGAATTTCGTTTATTTTTTCTCTTAGTTGTTTACTTTTGATTTGTTTATATGTTTTCATTAACCACTTCACATACAGTGAGTGACGTCTCTGACACGCGCATCGAATTATTTAATTTTAAATTTTAAATCTGCAATTAAATGAAAGTGTTCATTAATTTTAAATTTAAGAATCACTTAGAAACTTTCCAATATCTGAAAGCTCGTTACATTATTATAGGAATTAAAATAACATTAAATGTTCAAAATAGGATGCGTTGTCTGATTGGGAGGTTAAATAAATTCACATGTCAAGGGATTAACGACCAAAACTTATGAAACTATAAATTCAAAATTAAGAATGTGAATCATATTTATATATTTTTTTCAGTTTATATATTTAAACAGATTATTACATCTTGTAAAACATCGATTATAAACTAATTCAATTTCATTTCCGAACTTTGATGCCAATTTGATTTGCATTGTTTTTATACTTTTATTTTTGTTGACTTTTAAGCGATTTTTTAATTGAGATTATTATCTAAAAATTAACTCATAACATTCGATATATAAATATTTAAATTTTATTTCTAGTTCTTCATTATCTTTTTCTGTTTATTTTTGCATTTTTTATATTTTGAAAAAAATTCCGCATCTACTCTAAGAAAATTATTTTAATTTTTAATAATAATATTTATTATGATATTTACATTTTTTCCATTTTATGATTTCAAAATTGTTCACTATTTTTTGAATTACAAAAACGATTTTTTTCTTTACTTTTGGCTTGTTTACATTTTGTTTTTCTTAGTTGCAAGTTGCCAAATTATTTATCATTTTAAAAAGAAAGATAAATAAGATTGGAATAGAGATACGATATCTTTCAAGTTGAAATTTTTTGTAAAATTCCATACAGCGCAGACGAGAAATTAAATTAAAAACAGCTGATGGCAGTTTTTTTTATCTGGATGCGATAGCAATAAGTGCAGACGGAAAACCAAACAAGAAAATTGTTCTGTTTTTATTTCCAGTTTAGGAAAATGGTTGTGTATTAGCAATAATTTGTCAATAATGAGCTTTTGATTGAGCTTTTGGTTATTAAATTATATTTTTGAGCATAAAATTGCTAAAAAAAGCTGCTGTTAAGTTAGTTGTTTGTATAGACAACTAATTCACTTTTAACAAAACAAAAAAAACATGAATAAAATATTATTTTTGAAATTTGTAAATTTAAGTCCTGAAATTTTTTTCCTGTATTTCTGAAGACTAAAAATTATTTCTTTTACCTAACTTGAACTTCTATCATCATTGTTTTAGTTCGTATGTTTCAAGTTCAAAATGAGAACTGATATTTCTTGTAGCATGAATTAATGAAATGAAATATAATTTCGTTTCGAATTTCAAACCTGAATTTCGTTAAAATCTAAGCATAAGGATTTGTAGAAAATTATCTTGGAGTATCAAAAACCGTTTTCATTTTATCTCTTATCTAATAACAATCGTTATTAGATAATTGATATCTTATTTTGTTATCAGATACACATTTATGTTATAACTTTTAAGGATCGTACTCCAGCTGTTGTTTTCCCAAAAATTTCTACTACTCGGTTTGCGCAAGTTTGGTTTTTTTCTGTTGTCGAATTGCTTTTCCCTGAATTGCTTTTAAGAAAGATGAATTATTTGTTTTGCAATTTCCACTATGCATTCATTTTGGTATATTTTTATAATTTCTGAATTTTGCGATTATGACCTGTAATTATCTCATCAAATTTATGGAAGTTAGGATATTTCATTTATAAATTAAATTCATTTAATTTTTTTATTTGAAATTTATAAGCAAATTAATTACCCTTATTATTATTAAATTGAATTCTATATTTTATGAAACAAATAAGTAAAAAATATGAAGATTCAAAGTGATATTGAAAAGAGCAATAAAATTCTGGAAATTAATTTTAGGAATATCTCTAGAAATAATTTAGACAAGTTAACTAAATTAAATTCTGGCTTTAAGAAAAGAAAGACGTATTTAAAAATTCTTTGTAAATTGTCGATTTTTAAATAATTTAGACTTTATAGAAAATTTATAAATGAATTTTCTTCATTTTGTACCAACTTAAAAGATAAAACTTCTGAAGTATAAGAAACGTTTTATGAATTTTTCTTCAGTTATGAATATTATTATATTTTAATAAAAACATTTTTACATTAAAAATGTTAGATTTTTTTAAATACTATAAAGTTTTATGTTTTGACATATCGAAACTCAAAAAAATAGTAGCATTCATAACGAAGTCTATACTGAATTAAAAATGGTATAAAGATTGAAAAATTCTTCTTAGCAAGCAGCTTTGCTAAAAAAATAAATAAAATATTAAAATGAAATATGCTATGCATATATATCATGTCAGAACGTAATTTCTTGAACGGTCAAGCACCACGCGCTCGGGCAAGTTAAATGATATTCTTATTCATTTTAATGGTTTAACTGAATGAGTCACTTTAATATTGCAAACGACCCAGAAAACTTTGTCTCGCATTTATTATTTAAAAAAATATCACATTTTCCATTTATTTCATTTCATATAATCACGTGCTCAAAATGACATTTTTCTAGATTTTATTTGCTGTTGTCCTTAACTCATTTTTTCATCAGATCTTTTGTGAATGTAATGGAAACTCGTTATTAAAAACTGATTTTTTTTGAGATGCTCGTGCATATAATAAAATTTTTATTTTTCACTTACGGATTTTGGATGAAGCCAAAAATCTCATACCCAAAACAACGTCATGTTCTAACATGATAAAAAGCGACACCTATTTGTTGAATTGTGTATTTCATTCTCATTTAAAATATAAAAATCCTATAGTACAATTGTTTCAATTGTTCTTTCAAGCCTTCTAATCATTTCAGAACAGTTTGATTACCTGCTGCAGCAGTATATTTTGGCAACATATTTCGCTATAAAAATGATGTTTTCTAGTAAATTCGATAAATTACTTTTTCACTCCACATGCTGTATATTCTGACAACAATGATTTTTTTTTTTTTATTTTTCTACAGAAACGTCTAACCCTACATAATTATCAGCCCAATTTAATTTTTTTTTGCCCCAGTGACTTCTTTCATCCTTATACGCATAAGAATTAACTCCTGTTTTGCCCCGCTATTTTTTTTTAATCTCCTTTTGGCAAGACGGAACTCACTTTGCAATTATAATAATTTATAAATCAAAGTCTTTAAAAACGCATTTATCAATGATTTAATGTTGTTCGAAAAACATTCTCTTCTTGCTCCAATGAATGCTAATTCACTCAGAAATTCCATCATAACTAATGTCATTTTTGTTTTTCTAAACGATTAACAATATTATTTTCAGAATCAGAATTTACATATGTCAATAAAATACCTATTATATTGTAATTAAATCAGTATTGTATATACAATTAGCAGTTGTTTAAGAAAGTAATAAACTTGTATTATAGTTGTATATTTAATATTTTTAAATAATTCTTTTTAATTCTAGATGATAATTAAATACATTTTTTGTCTTTTAATCTTATTTTATATGACGATATGTCGACTTTTTTAAAAACAGATACTGTAGAAATTTCGGTTGATCTGTGTTATCATACGTATTCACTAAATATATAACTTCGCTTTACCGCAAAATGGAATCATTTCACTGATGTCACATGGTAATCGACATTGGTAATCTCACTGCTTATTGCCTCATACTGTGCTGTGACGTCACATCATTTTTTCCCTCCAACCAGATGCACAGTGGATTCCAAATTTAAAATGGAAAAATTTGGTTATATGAAAACCATCTGAAAACGAATAAAATTCATTAATCAAGGTATATAGTGGTAGCATGTTCGTTCATGCTTTTACAAATAATTTTAAAAATATCATATTTTGTTGTCGAAATTATTTTGATTGTTTATCAAATTTGTGCTATAATCATTCTGGTAGCTTTTATACATTAAAGTTTGTAGTAATTACTAGCTTCAGTTAATTCATAAACTTCAATTCAACAAAATAATATAGACAGATATGCATAATATAAAAAATTACAATTTTTATATTATTTTCTGCAATGCCATAAGACAGATGTAATTAATTTAATCTAATTAAATATAAATGTAAATTAATTTATAAATTTTTTAAACATTCTTCTGTTGTGTGTTGTGACTAATGGCACTTGCCGTGGACAAGCCTCCGCTTATACAATCAGCAGATTTTAAGTCTAAGAAATGCGCCTCTTTGTTTTTACAAGTAGCGCCATCTAGGGCCAAATACGGCTTAGATACTCACACATCACAACCCTTTTTAGGGGGGTGGAATTCATTCATGCAAATTCATTCATTCATTCATCGCAGATCGTAATTTAGATCTGGAACAGAGAACGGTCATCTCTGACCCAGTACCCCCAGTGACATTATTCTCGATATGGAGGACTTTGCGACCACGAACAGATTTAACGAGCGCCAGTCGCCACACACTCTGGGAATCTTTTGGCCGGTGAGTTTCGAACTCGTAACCTAAGGAATACGAGTCCAACGCTCTATCAACCAGGCCATCCCGGCCTTTAAATTCTTCTAACTTACTTTTGTGAGTAATGAATTAGTTGTTTTAACTGCATATTGTTACTCTTTTTTATGGCATCCATCATGTTAACAGCAATATATATATCTAATATAGAATGCCCAGGCATTTTTAGTCAAAGTATGAAAGATAAAAAAATATTTGGACATGGGCAGTTTTATTAGAATTTTTTAATTTATTTTAATAGCTGTTTTTTTAAGAATTAAAAGATGATATTTAAGCAAAATATGAAAAATAAATCACGATAATTCCAATATTTAAGAAATACTGTTTCATAAAATATTATTTAGAAAAAATGCCACTAAAAATCTTTTATTTAAATTCTAAAGGAAAATGAAAGTTTGGCAAATTATAATTAATGATCTTCCTATTTAAAAAATGAACCTATATATTTCATGAAGAAAGTATTTAAAAAAATTGATTCTTACTTATCGTTACGACTCATAAAAAGTTTTGAAGATTCGAATCACCGATGTATTTCATATTTAGACAGTTGGTCAGTTGATCTTGAATAGACCGTCTTGGAATTATGTAAAATATCTTTTTTTTTTCTCATATACTTTTCTCAGAAATATCTAACAATCCTACAGAATGTTTCATTTTAAACTTCGCCGGTGACATTAAACAAAATAAATAAAATATAAAGAAACGATATATGCTCTTTTTTTCCTTCCATCTGTTAAAAAATAATCTACTGGATTATTATGAATGAAAAAAAAAAGAGATTAACATAGATCAATTTTTTAAAATTCTTTCTAAACTAGTTAATAACATTTTGTTCCTTATTTTTTCTTCAAATTGTTACAAATGTAACTATTCGAGCATTCAAAATATCGGTAATGAAATAACAGTAATATAAAAATAGTAGACTCTAGATTGATGTAGATAACAACGCAGAAATGGAAAGCGATTTATTACAAACAATGGTTCATCATTTGTTTGTCTATTAGTGTTTCCTTACTCGTGCGTTGAAACATGCAATTTCGTCATCTTGACGTGTCAGATTGCACTACTAGATATCAACATTTTTTCTGGAAAAAAGGAGTTTCTCTACTGGCAGTCATATGAAATCCAAAATGTGCTATCACATTTAGAGTAACTTGTGGTATTAGTCTCCCCGAAACTTTCTCGCAATCTCTCTAATAAAGGTCTCTTAGAAAACACCTCACATGGCATTGGCGTACAATAGTTATGGAATATTAACATTTGGCGTGAATTCAGTATTTTTACTGAATCTATTGTGTCATCCTTGGCGGGTTATTTAGCGATTAACTCCTATCTTCATTTGGTATGTGGAAATAGAATTCGAATATTGAATTTGTGGTTTAAACGCGTTTTTTTTTAACCGACTGAAAAAAAATTGACATAAAATTACACTTATAGTCACAAACTCATATACCAAATTTGAGATATTTAAATTTTTCTGTTTTTTGAATTATCCCGTTTACATGTTTCTAAAAGCACAGGCCCACAGGCAGTCCATCCCCTGAGGAATTTGGAGATAAATTTGACAGGTGTCTAGAATAGTGGTGTTATTTCTGTCTATCGAATTTGATTTATCTAGCCCTCTTCCTTTTACAGTTATCATGTTCACTTATATTCGTATAGTCTGACAGATCGATTTCCTTTGAACAGATTTTGTTCCAAATTTCAAAGAAATCTACAAACTTAGTGTAAAGACCTTATATAAAATTTCATCCATTTAGATCAAAGCGTTTTTTTGAGTTATCTTATAGACTGGCGGACTTTTTCAAAAAATGTATTTTTGGAAGTCAGGGTGGTCTAAAATCGAGGTTATTTGTCAAAATTGCGAAATTCGATTTTTTTGACAATTAATCCTATAATTTCTTTAAATATATGTACGAGAATGTAAATATTGGTAAGTCGCGAGTAATTTGTAAAGCCATAAAAAATGAGTACTCTGATTTTTATTATCTCGCATACTTTCTCTATATGGTGGGTTTATTATCATGTGAGAACGTGATGTTGTTTTGGTTACTCCGAAATTTGAAGGCATGAAATATTCGTTTTTTCATCGGTAGACAGCGAATCTCCTGACCCATGATATTTGAGGTTCATTTTGCCAGTATTGTTGGAAATATTTAATTAAATTTACTATCAATTACTTTTTGTTTGTCCTATTAAATTACTTCAGACTAGGTTTTTTTCATATCAAAATAGGTAGAACTCCAAAACTTTGTTTGCCAGGTAGAAAAATTGAAAATTAGAGTTTAAAAAAATTATCAAGAGAGAGAGAGAGAGAAAGAGAGCTCGTTATTGTTTCAAATCGGCTTAAAGTACTGAATGACTTAAATTAATTAAGAAAAATAATCACTTAAAAATTATAATGTTCTCGCTTAATAACTTAATATTTGCGACCATAGATTTCTTTTTTTACTTTATCGTGTATGAAGTATGCTAAGAGAAAGTATTAAACCATTAACCGGCTTTCTGGCAAAGAGGTAGCGCGTCTTCCTCATGTTCTGGGATTCCCGAGTTCGAAACCCGGTTCGAGCATGGTTGTTCTTCTGTGTGCTATCTGTGAGATGTGTGACTGTGCCCCCCTGTAAACAGGGGCTGTGCAAGCGAATGTGATGAGTGTGTAGCTAAGTCGTACTCTTGGCCCCAGTTGGCGCTACCTCGAAAACAAGAGACGCTCCTTTCGGCTTAAATCTGCTGCTGTATGAGCAGGGGGCTTGTCTATGACAAGTGCCATAATAATAAAATAATACAACAATATTAAATCATTAAAAAAATTGACATCAAGAGTTTGGTGAATCACCAGGGTTAAGAACTCCTTGCGTTCGATAAATACATTTTTAGAATTATATACATTTGATCATTTGTGAACGCAATAATGCAAAAGCGCTTGGAACTGTCTAATAAAATGTAAACATAGTCTTTAAATCAAATTTGTAGATTTTTGTCATATTTTGAATGAAATTCATTTAGATTAAATCCGTTTATTCGACCATCTGAGTACAAGCAAGCAAAGTAAATTAATTAATAGTCAATATAAATTAACTTAAATGAGAAGTATAAATGTAATATTTATCGGTTTTCATGTCCTTTTTTAAAAGTAATGTAAATGTGCTAAAAAAGACATAAATTAGAATAACAAAATAATATAGATAGGACATTAAAAAGTTTTTAAGTTGTCACTAAAATAATGGCCCTGTAAAAATATTTCGAATATCGTAATCAACTTTATTGCATTTTATTTTCAAATTAAAATTTTGACATTTAATGCAAGTCAAAAATTTTTATATAAAGAGAACCATTATACTAAAGCATGTTAATCCTATGTAATTAAAATTTTATTTACATTTTGAGGTATATCAGCATTTTATCTGCTTAAATACTGTTATTCTATAATAGGCTTAAAAGGTTTCCTTTTTATAATGTTGTCTAAACGAAAGATTGCTTTTTTTTTTACTTTTTATCAATTTTGCTATCAAATAACTTTTTTTTCATTTATAAAAAAAAGCTTTTAAAAGTTCTCCATTTTTTTTTTTATCTTTTGTCGATTTTCTTAAATTACTTTTATGGCAGCATCTATTTTTTATTTATTTGTGACGGCAAAAGTTATATCAAATGTTTTTCAAATTACGAATTCGATTATTTCTAATCAATACCTGTTTCTTAGGTTATTTCTTCATTCACTTTCTTCAATGGTAACTTGGACATTTTAGAATAATATCATTGAAGTAAATAAAGCAAATAAAAATGCATTCATTATTTATTTATTTATTTTGTAATTCCTGACATAATATTTCGGTTCCAATTTCTTTTTCCAAATTTGAGCAATACTAGCCTGCTTCAATGACCAGTAATTCCCTTACCATATTAATAACATTAATTTAGCTATGAGAACTTGATGAACTATATTTTATTAAAATGAAATTTTTAGTTTAAATTATACTTACAATTAAAAAAGACCGCTGTTATTGGTTAACTATATATGAAAGTGACAACTAACTTCTGATTCTATCTATCGTACTTTTATAATCTCAGTGTGAAGCTAAATAATCTTCTAAAACAAACACAAGAACTTGACTTCTGATCAAGCTATTCCTGAGATTCTTGAATATTCTGGATCTTTCATTTTTGCTGTCAAAGTTGTCTCCTTTGTTACCAAATTATCGTCAATCTGAGGCGATACTGTCTTTCTTGCCTGGAGGCTAGATAAGCATTGTATCAATATTACGAATTCGTAAAAATAAGAGTTTCGATCTTTAGGATAGAAAGATTTGACAATTTTCTATCTGATTTAGGAGAAATAATAATAATAAAAATGATTAAGATACATTTTAAATTTAGCAAATAATTTATAAATTTAATGTTTTTTTTCTTATTATCATGATATTGTTTATAGCCTGGTTTATCTGTAAATTGTATCACTGCGATATGAGGGATGCGACATGTATGATTAAAAATCCTGCAAAATGCTCTATAGAGCAGATCTTTAAACAGTTGGGTAGTTATTTACAGAGTAGTAGATGCTCGTTAAAAAAAGAAATTACATTTTTTACTATAAATTCAAAATTAATCGTTATATTAATGTACGCCCTCAACAACATCTGAATACATCACTACAAAAAAATCCATTAATTTATAAAAAAAGTAGTTCACAAATGACTTAATTTTTTTTGAGTAAAAGCTTCTCTAATTTAAACAATATTCCCAAATTAACTTTAAGTATATTTCACACACAAAAAAAAATTACAATTTTTTATAAATTATATAATATTTCATTAATTCAATAAACATGATATAATTAATTGCTCATTAATTAGATCATAATTATCAGTTTTCATTTATTTAATTACCATTGATTAGATCATAATTATCACTGTTGTTTAATTAATTGCTCATTAATTAGGTCATAATTATCAGTTTTCTTTTAGTTAATTACTAATTTATTAAATCATAATTATCACTTTTCCTTTAGTTAATTACT
>JAOUZG010008327.1:9132046-9143393 GCA_026289955.1 Argiope argentata
TCTATCTATCTATCTATCTATCTATCTATCTATCTATCTATCTATCTGTCTATCTGTCTGTCTGTCTGTCTACGGCAAATCAAAAAGTCTTAGTGCCTATTTTTTAAGCCAATATACGGCTGTGAATACAAAGCGAACATATACATTCCCAGTAGTGAAAGGCCGGCCGTATCTGCTTTTTGCCCCAATAAGCGGCTTTGCTATCAGTCATTTAAGATGGCAGTTGCTCTTCAGACTTCCACAGCTTATGAGCAGTGATGTGTTATTCGTTTTATACGGAGCAAGGGACAAATGTCCATGGCAATTCATTGGGAAATTCACCCCATGTACGGGTGCAACCCTCAATGCCAACAGTTATTGTTCCACACCGATTCGTCTGCGGGAGGTCATCAGAAAGAAGCGCAGAGGGATTCGCGATGTGGTTATCCTCCGCGGCAATGCAAGGGCACATGTGGCAGTCCAGACCGTCGCTAAGCTCCAGTCATTTCACTGGGAAAATCTGGAAACCCACCTTACAGTCCAGACCCTGCCCCTAGGGATTTTCACGTTTTCGGTCCAGTGAAGAAGCTTCTGGCAGGACAGAGATTCACATAGAAGAAGCCAAGAACGTGGTTCCACAGGCAGTCGGAAAAATTGCACCACAGGGGGATCTCTAATTTTGTGCTAAAATGGGACAAATGTCTGAACCGATGTGGTTGTCTATGAGTAGAAATAGCGTAAGGTACGTAGCGGAACTTTCACAGCGGGAAGACGTCCATTATGGTGAGACGACAATCCGACTAATTTGGATAATCTTTTTAACATCAATCTTGAAAAGGCTATTAGAAAGTAATAAGTTTCGCCTCGTTTAAATTGGATAAACATCTAGAAAGTTGGCGGGATTTTAGTGACCATGATTAATCATTTGTAGAAATGTTCACCAAATCATGTCATGGGAATCATTGCAATAGATAATATCCCTATAAGAAATCTACTCAGTATTTAATGCTTATAGCAAATAAGAAATTTGTCATTCTTAAATTTAATGACATTCACTATAAAAATCTTCATTCGGGCTACTTCTTTATTTAAAATGTACAGGACTCTTATTATTGCCAAAAAGCTCATTTCTAAACCCTTAGAAATAGACAGGTTTATACAAATCCCAGTGGAAAAATGATTTTAAAGACAGAAGTAATTATATTTTATATTGTTTAATTTAATAAATGTATTTCTTTTTTAGTTTCAATAAATGCATTAATGTTTGAAAGTATATATAAATTATTTTTAAGCATCTGAAATTAAGCTTAAGAATACTAGACGCAACAATATCCGTAGGACCTTTTTTTTTTCGTGCTGCTGACTTGAATGGTACCATAATATGTGTCCATTCATGCATAGGATTTTTAATGAAATCTTGTTTTTAATCTGAAACGATTTTCATTTTGAAAACAAAAAACAATGATCTTGAAGATAGCTGTTTACATGAAATATCTTTAACTGATTTTGTTATGAGCCGAATGTATGTCTACAACTAACTGAAAATGCAATAGTCGAAAAGGTTCACAATTTAATCTAAAGTTTTCCCCAAGAATAATTTAAAAAAATCTAAACAAGTTTGGTATTTTTTTTTAGTTTCCACTTATTTCCAATCTTATCTCTCTAGTGCTTCTTATAGTGTTAAAAGTAATATTAATATTTTTAAGGCAAAATAAAGTATTGAAATTTTATAATTTATCAATACATTTTTGGCATCGCTGTTTTCAATCATTTCCCACTTGCTTGATCATGTGGGCTGAATGCATTTAATTTTGCAATTCCTTGCATATTTAACAGGAAGTGAAACGAATTAACACCAGCTCATTATAAACTAACGTGTGTCTTTTATCTTTGACATTTAACTCTATTAATGTTGCAACTTTCCTATAATCGAGATCAAATGCCCTGTCAAATATAGGTTGAATTGTAGTTAAGATGGAATATGTAATTTTCTTTATAACATTATGTTACAATAGCTATTCATTGAGTTAAGGTATATGAACTTTTTTTATCTGGACAACAATGTTAAAAGAAACTACGTGAATGACTTTAGGGCTTTGGGTTCGCATCCCTTAGGCTACAAGTTCGAACCCGCTAGCCGGAGACTCTCTGTGTGGTAGCTGGGGCAAATTAAATCTGTCTTTGTCATAAAGTCCTCCATGTAGAAAATGATATCATTAGGGAGTAATAGGTCAGAGGGGATGGTTCTCTGTTCCAGATCTCAATGCTTCAGAATCATGTATCGTTCAAAAATAAAGTTATTTCGCAAACCAATCCCGTTTGACTTCAAAACGTATGTTAATATAACTAAATTCAAAATCTTTTTAGTGTTAAATAACTGTTATTAGCGTTTATTTATGTTGACATCATAAGTAATCACACTTTATATGTAGAAAAATCTTTTCTTTAATGTGATATGTCCGCTATTTTGTTCTAGATATTACCTTGGGCCGTGATGGTCTGGTTGGTAGAGCGTTGGGCTCATAATACTTAGGTTACTAGTTAGAAACTCACCGCTCAAAAGATTCCCCAAGTGTATGGCAACTGGTGCTTGTTAAATCTGTTCGTGGTTACAAAGTCCTCCATATCGAGAGTAATAGAACTAAGAGGTGATCGTTGTTTGTTCCAGATCTAAATTACGATCTGTGGATGAATGAATAAAATGCACGAATGAAGTTCGTCCCGAAAAAAAGGTTAGTGACGCGTGTGAACTATAATTCAGAATTCTACCCTGGGGTGTTCGGGGGTCCATACCCTCAGAAGCTACTGCACCCCTCCTTCCTTTGCAAAGTGGAACAATAACCATTGTAATTATGTAATAAAAAGTAAATAAATAAAATTTTTATTTATTAACCTTAGAAATTAATTTTAATTGGAATTTATTGTTCTTTACACTATCTGTGAGGTGTGTGAAAGATCCCCCCCCCTCCGCGTAAAAAGGTGTTGTGCAAGTGAGGGTCTGGGTGTTATCTTTATATGAGCTAGAAGTTAAATTTCGGTCCTCAGGTGCTCAGGGATCCAAACCCTCAGAAGCTACTGCACCCCTCCTTCCATTGTAAAGCGAAACATGAGAACAACAACGTGACTGGCTAGTAGACATTTCAAGATTTTACATCTATGTATCTGAAAGAGAAAAAAAAAACCTTCGTTAAAATATATTCACACATATCTGCCTTTTAAAATATGATAAACATTCGCGATCAACATACAACCCATTATACAAGCAAGACCAAATGCAAATAAGGATTCATCAACAGATAGTTTCTACGAATCCGTTGTTCGCACCTTTATTATTCTAGTTACCGAAAGTGCCTCGAATCGCGCATCATTATTCCGAAACAGAACAAAACAGAACATTCTTCTCCTACTACAAACTCCCCCACCACTACAAAAGTGATGATGAAATCCCGGCACAAAAATGCCCCGGCCCAGAAAAATCCCGGCCGGGCAGAGATAACGCCACTGAAAACAAAGGGCTGCTTCACGCCCTTCGGAACACGGCAGAAAAGAGCACGCTCCCTATCTCACCTATCCCCGATAAAAGAGGGAAGACACTGGCGAGCGGACAGACAAGAGAATGGAAAATAATAACATAATCTAGCATGCAGCAGGCATTTTCATTTCCCTAAACATTCTGCAGCTAAGATATGTGTGCGCTTGCTGCAACATCTCATGTCGGCTGCCTTATCGGGGTCCGCCATCTTTTGCAACAGCGGGGTGGTAAGGGGGAAGTTTCTCAATTGTTTACAAAGGGAATTTGGCGTGGAACGGTGTCAAACCAACAAAAGGGGAGCATCAGCCCTGCGTTATCTTTTTCGGAGCGGTGCTAAGGCATTGTTGTCGAAAGGGTTTGTTGGATCGTCTTTTCTGGCATTGGTAGACGGATATGACAGAGACCGGTGTCGATGCGGTGGTGATTGTGAGTCCGCAGGAATGCGACTGGAATTGCAGCTGAGGTTGGATTTGGTGAGCATTTGAGAGTGAAATGGTTTATTCAAATGCTCATTGATCATTGTGCAGAGAGATAAAAAAAAGCTGAATGAAAATTGCTTAGTATGTCTAACTACAGGTAAATGAGTTGCAGATTTCCATATGCCAGCACGATCATTAAAAATGAAATCATTTTTATTATCATGCCAGAACATTATATTGTTCTTGGGATGAGATTTTTGGCGTCAACAAAAATCCGTAGACGAAAAATAAAAAAATTATAATCTGCATGAGCATCTTAAAAAAATATATCAGCTTTTAATAACGTGTTGCCATAGCATTTACAAAAGCTCCTATTAAAAAGAATAAGTGAATGACTGCAGCAAATGAAACCTAGAAAAATGTCATTTTGAGCACGTGATAATATGAAATGAAATAAATAGAAAATGGAATTTTTTTTTTTTACATTCAATGCGAGACAAAGTTTTTTTGGATCGTTTGCAATACTAAAGTGACTCATTCGATGAAACGATTAAAATGAATAAACATATAATTTAACTTGCACGAGCACGTGATGCTTGGCCGTTCAAGAAATGATGTTCTGACATGATACATTGAAATATGCATAGCAGATTTCATTTTAATCTTTATTGGTTTTTATCATTCCTTGAAATAGGAGAACCCTAAGGAAGAGACGGTGTATATGTAATGATCTAGAGTTCTAAATAAATGGTATTAAGATCCAAGTTTTGGGTCGATTTGATAAATAACGATTCTCTGTAATATAACATTTTTTAGTGAATTGTCAACTTTTACATCAATAAAAAAATTATGCATTTTGTGATGCAATATAATTATTATTGGATTCATTCACTGGCGGTATTTTTTATTTATAAGTAGAAAATAATATAGTTAAAAAAAATTATGATTTCTATGAATCGTAATAATTCGAGAATTTAACAAATCCCCGTTTTTTTTATTATAATTATTTTGAAACTTTTCTTTCCGGCGTTGAATATTCCTGAACTTGGAATTTCCGAATACCTATCAGTTGAATGGATTATGTGGAAACATTTAATAAAAAGAAAAAAAAGAGTTAAAGTTTGCTATATAAAATAATAACACGAGCATTATAAGCCATACATAATGAAAAACAAGTAAAATAAAAAAAATTAAATCAGCTACTACGTAGGTCAACTTAGAAAAAAAATTTTAGTTACTTTTTACTAAATAATTATATTTAGCGAAAATATGTATGTCCATATGGCAGAATCATAATGTTAAGTGGCAAAATAGAAAGCGATTTTCATTGCAATTTTCAATTCTCCTTTTCGACACGTAGCTCAATCTTAAGGTAATGATGTGGTTAACAATTGATGACCAAGATTTTAAGGGGAGAAGTCGGACTTGAACCTATAAAATAAAATTTCTTCAATTTTATTTTTTGAGAAAAATCCTTCATTCTAAACACTAAGCCCTATTTTTAGCGGGACAAGAGCCAAATTGGGCAAGCTGGATATATGTAAGTTATACGAACAAATGATAACGTAAAATTATGGTAAAAATCTCAACAATTTATTCAGTGTGATACAAATGCCTTAAAAGTGGTGACTAAAAGGATTAAGAATATTATTATTTTATGCATAAAGTATAAAACCCTTAATTGTTTTATTACAGGATTCATTAAATTAATTAGACAAAATATTGATTTTGACAATTCTCTAAATTAGGCAAAATATTGATTTGACAATTCACTAAATTAGACAAAATATTGTTTTTTTCAATTATTAAAACTAAGTTCTGTTAAAATATATCAGGTACTTTTTAATGCGTTGTCATCATATTTAGGACTATTTTAATGCTCTTGATAGTATGCAGCATAACTTTTCTCGCCTTGCATACTTTAGTTGTCTTTGATTAGGACATTCAAAATCAGTCTGAGTCTATCTGTGTCACATCCTAAATAATGTAAAACAAGTCTATAAATTGCCTTCTCAATTTTTTTTTTTTGTTTCTAAACAAATCATCGTAGTCTCTGTGATATGATATATAAAATTCATTGTTTGCTCGGTAAAAACTCTTGAAGATTGTCACACTACACAAATTCTTTTATTCGTATTGCTTTAAATCGAAATCAGATTCAAAATCCATCAACTTCAACTTTTGGAGAGATATTGGGATTATATCTGAACGAATATACCAATAATAAAAATAATAAAGAAATTCAAAAATAAGATGCACGGTAACTGATTTCAATCGACAGGATCTAGCTCTGTATTTTGAAAAAAGAATGTATAATCTTATAGGTTGAAACTTAATCTCCTTTTTGAAAGTCTTGGAAATGTTCTTTTTTTAAAGTATTTTGTACTTGGGTTTTCTGTAAGTGATTTTCTGATTAAATTTCAAATTGGTTGAGATATTGAAAATTCTTGAGAGCATTTTAAAACTGGTTGCTTCTGTGTAGATTTTAAGAAAACACAGTAATTGATATGAATATATTAAGAACAATCTATACATGTGGGCCAAAATCATTAGAATTTTTTAATTGATATTTTAAGCATAAAAATATTGTAGATTATAATCCTAAGATATTAATCGTCTATGAAATTATCTCCAAATATATTTAAAGAAAATAAATAAATAAAGGAAAAACGAAGTCGTTATTAGTGTAGATTAGTGGAAGTTAATCTTAATATTGATTTTAAAATATTACATTTTGGAAATAATGAAGTTTAAAAGAAACATGTAATATCGGTTCTATCGTGATTTTGATCACAGCAATTCTTTGATAGCAAACATTTAACTTAGACTACAAAATAATAGCATAACAAAAAATAGAATGACGTCACTGAAATTGCAATGACGTCAATATCCTATTACATTGATAATAACTAACAGCTGAGAAATACAGACTATTTTTTTAATCTCACTTTATTGAGACAGTAAAAAATGGAGGGGGGACATTTGTCATTCTTAGCTTACACATCTTGATTTCAAAACCACGGCCAATTTTATGAAAAAGAATAATTGTATATGAAATGGACGGCAAGTTCTCATGAAGTGACTGAACAAGTTTTGTGGTCGTTAAAGTAGATAAAATCTTAGCAGTCTGCTATTTCCAACCTCGCTGATATTTCATAAAGCGGGGTTGATGCTTTAACGTTATCACACCATAGATAATAAGTGTGCAGACACGTTATCCGTTATTCATTAAAATAAAAAAACCCTTTAATTTGTTTGATGACAGATACTGTTTAGCAGTGACCTAAATAGGAGAAATTTCGAGGAAATAATTTTGTAAGTAGACAGAAACTTTTCTTTTTGGAACAATAAATATTAAAATTCAATTGTATTTATGAATTAAACTCCAGTTATTAGAGATTCTCTTCAGTTTTATTTCAGTCTGTGTATGTGTATGAAGAATTAAACTATGACAAAAATTGAAAAATAAAGAATTCTTTATTTTTATTTTACACAGCATATCATCATTTATGTTAAAACATTTTTGTTTTACGCGAGTTGTTTCCAATTTTTTGAAAGCAAAATTTAATACAGAAATATAATTGAAAATCATTGACCAGATTTTACGTTGTTAAACTCTTTTGTTTTTTGAATAATCACATTTACATACTTGCGAAAGTTAACCCAACAAAAAGCCAATCCCTTGAAAGGAGGCGGTTCCAAATTTGATAGGTATCTATACATTTTACTTGCTAAATATATCTAACAAATATTATCCATCTAGCTCTCTCATACCCGAGTTGACTCCTATTCTAACAGGTGGACAGAAAAACTTCCTATTAATGGATTTCGTTGAAACTTTACTAGAAATTTATAAATTGTATGTAAAGATCAATTATCAAATATTATCAGTACAGTTCCAAAAGCTTTTGTTTTAATCATTGGCAGGTAGGTAGACAGACAGACAGAGATAATAGTAAAAAATATGTGTTTTGAACTGTAAGAGGTCTAAAAAATGTATAGTCACCAAAATCACGAAATTGAGTTTTTTGGTATATATGGTTTTGATAATATTTTTTCTGTGCTTCCTTTGGTTTTTGGTAATATTTTCTGTGCTTCCTGTACGATAAAGTAAAAATAACATTTCATTTTAAATTTAGCTTTGTTTTATTGCACTGCAAATCGCTATTGTTTGCTTCCCTTTATATTAAAAAATAAATTTTTACACTCTTAATTTATTTCCTGTGTTTTTAAATTATGAAGAGGGGTACAGAAATTTCTTCATGTGGTCTTTTGGCTACTACAAACACGTGTTGTAAAATTCAGAATGAATCTCTTCGCTTAGTTTTAAAATTAAAACTAATTCAGAATCAACCTAGTGTTTTTATAGTTAATCTTTTTCTAAAGATTCAATTATTTCTGATGCTTGATTGTATTTATTTAATACATCGTATTAAATTGTATACATTGGCTTCATACCATGTCATGTACAAATCATTATGTTCCAAAGAACATAATGATTTATCCCTACCCTTTCCCTCATGTAGTTTGACCATTATGTCTTAGATAATTTTCTCAAGATCGATCTTCACGCACCCTTTTCTCACACTTACTTTAAACTTTGAACAAAATATCCACCCCGTCCAACAACCGCACGTGACTTGTGCCCAAATCTCTGACCTGGGCCCCTAACAAGACTAGAGGGGTCAGTGCTCACAATGCCCAAATCCTGCTAGAAAAAACGAGCTAATGACAGCCTTTAAGCACACGCTTTCGTCGTTACCCTTGTCCAACTTTATTACACGGTTGGACAACATTTCTCACCTTCTGCTCCTAGGTGCTATCGGAACGGCCACTTGGTGGAGAGATAGCGACGGGCTATTATTTTCTTGTTACGGCCATTGTGCTGTGACCGTATTCATGAGCGTTCGTGAAAAGACGTATAGTTGATTATGAAAGTCTTCGAGTTATGCTTGAGTAGCTTTGAAATGATTGATAAATCGTCTTTCGTTCGTGCTGCAATGTTTAAGGGAGATCGGACAATGTCCACGATATTTAGGGAGATTATGCAGAGTGACAGTGATGATTTACTGAAAGAGTGGGATGTGTTACATACTGATGTAGGTCTCTTGTATCTGAACTATTTTTTCTTAACTATTTCGACCTTTGTTTCCTGTGTTTTTTATTCCGTTTCTTCTTGTTTTTTGTTGGTTGTTTCTCTCGTGTTGTATGCATAGTACACTGTATCCAGAAACTGTGACTTTTTAAAAAAATTTGGAATTGTAAGCAAATTATGGCAGCCTTATAAATAATTATTTCAAAACCAAGAAACATAAAAAATATTTTTTAAATCAATTCCTACTTTGGACATTAGGAAAAATTTAGGAAATTGGGGGGGGGGATTTTTAGTTACGTTTTATTAAATAGTTACAACTTTTGTTCTCGTGTTCTTTTTTAAAAAGGAAGGAAAAGTGCAGTAGCTTCTGAGGATATGACCCCTCAGCACCCGAATAACGATCACCTTTGATTCAGCACCCCCAGCAGTATAACTCCCGACATGAAGAAATTTGCCACCAGGTTCGACCCCCAGCAGCACAAGGGATGCGAATCCAAAGCCCTACCAACCAGGCTATCCTTATCTAACTATCACAACTACTATAAAGAACTATTATAAAGGCTAGAAAGTTTTAATTAATTAATAAAAATTAAGGAATTAATATTAGAAAAATGTATTAACATCAAATGTGACCCGATACAAGTTTTAAAAAATTTACTTGAACTTGATTGGATGAATAAAAAGTGTTTTATTAACGATTGAAAATTTGAACAAGAAATAGAGAAAGGGAAAGTGTGAGCTTATAGTAAAAATTGAAAAAAAAACAGTTGTTTTTTAATATTCTTGAATACATTGCTTATTGTATATTTCACAAATATTTGTAATGCTAGAAGTGAAAATAGCAGATTCTTATAATTATTATTCTTTTATATGTTAACTTAACTTGAACCTGATTGGATGAGTTAAAGTTGAAGATTGGATTTTATTAAAAGTTGAAAATTCGAACTCTCTCTCTCTCTCTCTCTCTATATATATATATATATATATATATACAGAGGTGACAAAAGTCATGGGATAGCAATATGCAAATATACAGATGGAAGTAGTATCGCAGCGAAAAAGTATAAATGCGGAGTACGTTTTCCAGAGCTTTCATTTGTGTTCAAGTTATTCATGTGAACAGGTTTTTCTTGATTTATGGCGGCACGACGAGAATTAACAGACTTTGAGCGTGGAGTGTTAGTTGGAGCTAGACGCATGGGTCATTCCATTGCTGATATCGTTAGTGAAAGTGAATTCAATATTCCGAGATACACAGTATCAAGAGTGTGCCGAGAGTAGGAAATTTCAGGCATCCCATCCCATCATGGACAGCGCAGTGGACGACCACCTGCACTTAACGACCGAGACCGCCGACGTCTGTGTAGAATGTTCAATGCTAATAGACACGCAACATTTCGTCAAATAACTGCAGGAATCAATGTGGGACGTACGAGGGACGTGTCCGATAGGACTGTGGGGCGAAATTTGTCTTCCTTGGGTATGACAGCAGAAGACCGAGTCGAGTGCCTTTACCGACAGCACGACATCGCCTGCAGCGACTCTCCTGGGCTCGTGAGCATATCGACTGGTCTCTAGACCAGTGGAAAACCGTGGCGCGGTCAGATGAGTCTGTAATGATGATATTCAGTACCGTCCCAGTCTGAAGTATAATGAGGGTCAGATGAGTCACGATTTCAGTTGTAACGAGCTGATGGTAGAGTTCTAGTGGTAGAGTTCAGACCCCACGAAGCCATGGACCCAAACTGTCAGTAAGGCACTGTCCAAGCTGGTGGTGGCTGCATATTGGTGTGGGCTGTTTTTACATGGCATGGACTCGGTCCTCTGTTGCAACTGAACCGATCATTGACTGAAAATGGTTATGTTCAGCTGCTTACAGATCACTTGCAGCCATTCATGGACTTCATGTACCCATACAACGATGGAATTTTTATGGATGACAATGCGCCATGTCACCGGGCCATAACTGTTCTCGATTGGTTTGAAGAACATTCCGGACCATTCCAGCGCATGATCTTGCAACCTAGATCGCCCGATATGAATCCCATCGAGTATTTATGGGACATTATCGAAAGGTCCGTTCGGGCCCAAACTCCTGTGCACTATCCATACTTTCACAATTATGGACGTCTATACAGACAGCATGGCTCAATATTCCTGCAGAGGACTTCCAACGACTTATGGACTCCATGACACGTCGAGTTGTTGCACTTCGCCGGGCAAAAAGAATTACCGACACGATATTAACAGTCATCCCATAATTTTTGTCACTTCAGTATATATATATATATATATATATATATATATATATATATATATATA
>JAOUZG010008327.1:9152216-9175553 GCA_026289955.1 Argiope argentata
AATAAGCTTATATATATATATATATATATATATATATAAGCTTATTGTTTGAGACGCTTGCCTAGAGAGACGCCTTCTAGATCTTTGTCTTCGTCTGCCTTTTTTTTTCGTTAGTTGTGTAGATAGATTTTTGATGATATTGAA
The DNA here is from genome assembly GCA_026289955.1 of Argiope argentata. Lineage (NCBI taxonomy): Eukaryota > Metazoa > Arthropoda > Arachnida > Araneae > Araneidae > Argiope > Argiope argentata. The sequence goes on from JAOUZG010008327.1 coordinate 9,152,361, forward strand.
ATTAAGTTTGGCTGCACTATATCTAAATTTAGAACGTTTAGTTCAGTAAATAAGTTAAATTAATATTATGTTCATCTATTTATGTACTTTTTATAAAAGAATTATAAAGCTTTTAAAGTGAGATGAATTATGAATACTAGAAATGTCGAAACTTTCCTCGCACTTTTTAACGTTTATTTTCTATAATTTTAACTGTATACGTGCACTGCAGTATCACCTGAAAAATATGCGGGTAAAAAAGAAACCGAGCAGCTCAATTTCAGTAAAATTTACTTTTTATATATTTCTGACTTATTATTTTTAAATGCCTCCTCGTTGTCTTCTTTTTCTTTTTTTACATAACTAAACTGAGTGTGTGAAACGATTTTTTGAAATAGCTTAAAAAAGAATTTTTAAAATTTAATAATAAATAAATTATTAGTTGAGTAACGGAGAAAGAGAATTAAGCAATATAAACTATCTTCTGTAAGTAAGTAAGTAATATAAACTATCTTCTGTACGTAATATAAACTATCTATATGTTAGTTTTCTAACCACTTAAGTTAAAATTATCATCTGATTTTCACTTGGTTTCTATATTTTCCATGTGTCTTCTAGTCTGATTTTGGTAGTTTAAAGCTTTAATGTTAATATGTTGTATCATGCAAAACCACACGTATAAATAAAATTCCAAGTCAGATATGTGGGGTTTTTTTGGTTTGGAAAAGTATATTCCATATATCGCATACAAATATGTAAATATGCTTGGGCAAATATAAATATATACACATTATGGAATAATCAAATGAGTTAAGGAAATTGTTATGAAAAAATATAACAAAAGGGGGAAAACACCTTCAGCTATTTTAAAAAAAGGGATATAATTTTTTTTTGCCTTAAATTAAAAATTAACGAAACGATTTTTCTCTAGCAACACAGATATATTATCTAATTTTTTTAATGTTATTAAATGCTTATAATATGAAATATCTTTTCAGAACTATTGAAATAATTTTATAAAGTATCATACGTTACTATGGTAGAGGAGGAGTCTGACTAAGGCAAATCGATTAGAAAGTTTATTTTACAAATATTTCTTAAATGAACGTTATTCTTAACTGAAGTAGTGAAGAAGTGGAACTCCTAAAGAAGTTTTTACCCAGGGTCTCAATTAGGCTAAATTGGGCCCTTATCCATAGAGGACATGTTTTCAAGCGTACGAACAAAGAATACGCTACCAATTGATTTATTTAAATCTTGGGACGATCACATATTTCTTTTTTATAAAATATGATCGTAGTATATTTCTTAAAATGAACCATTCCAATGACAAATGCAGATGTAAGTATAGCAAAACGCAGTAAAATTGGAATATTCTTTCTCTGTAACTTGGCATCACACAAGTTATGGATAGATGGCGCTGCCATTTGCACAAGGAATCCCTTTCTCCACGCTCTTCTTAACATGCAGCAGCTCTCCGCTGCAGAAATATCTCGCCAGAACGATGCTATCGCGCGCCGAACACCCAGCACAATGGCGCCAAGCAGAAAGAGATTCTGCGATACGATATCGCCAAAACTGATTGTCCGAAGCGATAAAATAGTAATACCATATGAGGGAGAGAGAATAATAAAAAGTAAATAATAAAAAGCATTTTTTTTTCTCCTTCTTTCCGCCCTTATCGAACTTCTGCAGTTGGTTGGGCTGGGCGTTTTTATTATCAAAGGTTGGTATCTTATTTTTCTTTTTCCCAATTATGACTTAGAACGGCGTACTAGCAGAGAGCGCCAAAGGCAGTTTTTATTTAGACATTTATCTCGACTTGGCAATTTTTTTTTCTCCTCCTTTTTAAATTTTAGTTAGTTCTTCATCTTTCTTTAAAGAAAAAGATACATGCAAAGATAATGCTGTGAGAGGTCTCGGTATAATCCCTTCCCTGCCTTTATGATTTTTTTTAAAGAGAGTTTAATCATTACTTTTTTTTCCGCGTAAATTGCGATGTAGGTTGTTTTGGAGGGCCTTCAGCTTGAATGTGTTACTGTTTCAGTAAAAGCATTCAAGGGTCAAGAGTTCTCAGTGCCTTGAGACACACTCGCCAGTTCGTCTGATAATTTTCCACTCGGGCGATGTGGAACGCAACAAATAATTACTCCGGAAAACGCGAGGGTAATTGAATAATGGGATTTTTAAATCAGATAACAAATTCGGTTTTCGCTGAAGTTTCATTTATTGGCGTCTCAGATGATACAAATGTGTTATGGGATACGTTTTGCAATTAAAAGGGATTTTTTCCCTTCTACATTGCAGAAAAGGAAAACCAGGAAGAATGTTAGAATCATTGTCTCTTTGATAACGTTAATGCATTGGTTTGAAGCTAATCTTGTGTGAAATTCAGACAAAATTAAGTCAGGGTCGGATTCTCCCCGTGACTGGATTCGATGACATCATAAAATAACTGAATGTAAAGAGCTGTGAATGTATACAGTACTCTAAAAAGCGACTGAAAAATTTGAATTTCAATCACATTGAGAGGTAAAAAATGCAATGCAAAATTGAACGAAATGGAATAAATAAATGAATTGATAAATTAAAAAAAGAAAAGGAAATCTTCAATCATAAATTTCAAATTATCATGGGGGAACATTATTATTTTTAAATCATTATTTATCCTTAACCAATTTTAAACGGTTTGAAAGTATCACGAGACTTCTCTAGAGGTCTTATATCATTTTTTTTTAATTTCGTTTTCAATTTTTCTAGATGGCAAACAAAATTTTCATGCTCGACCGATTTTCATATGAAATAACAACTATGATATCATTGTTTTTCGTCAGCCTTTTAAAAACACATCTGATGTCAAAGAAACATACATAATAATAATGCTATATTGGTAAAAAGAGGTAAAAATACTTTTTGCACGTAAATTTCAGTGAAATCAAAACTTTCTAACCAAAGCAATGTCATGTTCTAATATAAGAATAAAATAAAATAAAATTTGCAAAAACTTTTAAATTTATTTTAAAAAGAGGAAATGCTTCGAAATGAAACAAATAAATGATACATTTTGCTTTTAGATTTATTTATCCATATTATTTGCATACGATTATCAAATTGTATTGAACTTTTTTAAAAAAGGAGAAAAAAATACCGAATTCTTCGGTTATTAAATTTTGGAAAAACTTAATTGTGTTTAATTTTTTTAAAAAAAATCTCATTTGTTCAATATATATAAAACCAAATAGTAACAATTTTTTTAAAAAAATTTAAAGCTAGCTTAGCTAGTTTAATGCCTCTAATCGCTTTCTCTCCATATATAATAAAGAATGGGTATTCAAAACGGAGAAAGGTTAAAGTTAGTCTATTATTGTTTGGTATGAATTATTTAATTTGAAGTAGATTTCAGAAAAATTCAAAACATGTAATTGAAATTCAAAAATAAATAAATAAATAAACTCAAGAAAGGCAGTTAGAAACAAGTGATGACTTTGTGTAAAAAAGTATACTTAAAACTTTAACAAAGAATTTAGCAAATAAAATGATTTTCATGTTAAACGTAAACATAATCGCATTTATAATCAATCTTAATGATATTGAAATTGGAATTTAATATTAAATTTTCATATTCATTATTTATTTTTAATTTTTAATCAGCAATATAATAGGCAATTGAAATGCATGTATCGATGTACAATAATTTTCTCAATACGGTGCATTTTTTGACAGTTATTATTTATTTTCAGAAGAATATTCAAATTATTTCATCAATAAAAGCTAAATTATTCTCAACATCAAGAAGAAAATTAACTATAACTTCAAAATAAAAACATCAAACGAGTAATTTACATCTTTATCTTTTATTATTACTATTGTATTTATCATTTTTACTTTCTCTTATAAATAGTATAGAGAAAGTATAGTCATCTTTGAATTATTCAAACTCGAAACTTCGACGAATCTGCATCTTTTAGACCTGTCTGAGTTAAAAAAAACACGTCTTTGAAAAATTCCCGTCTGTCTGCCAACTGTATGTAACAGTGGTAACTCAAAAACACTTTGAGGTAGGCCGATAAAATTTAACATACAGTCGTAAATTTTATCCGATTTTGCGCAAAATTCGTTCAGAAAAAGTCTATCTGTCTATCTGACTATTCGAACCTAACTCAATAACTACAAAACAAAAAGAACTAGATTAGATAAAATTCGGCCTGAAGAATTAACATAGTTCTATACACCTATAGAGTTTTCAGTCAAATCTAATAAGGGACTGACGGTCTGTACTTTCATAAACGTGTAAATGCAATAATTCAAGATTAGAGTTATTTAAATAAATCAAATTTGGTACGGGAATAAATGTAGTTTTGAATCGAATTTTATTTTTAATCAAAAAAAAAATGCATCGGAAGTTATGTAACAGATTGAAGATTAAACAGAAGAAATTAAAACGCTATTTCAAATAATAGTTGTAAAGTAGATCAAAGTCCAACTTTTACCGTCTTTCAAAATTGTCAATTTTAAGTTTTAAATGAATTAAGAATAGCTCAAAAATTAAAAATAAGTAGTGATAGAATAATTCAAAATTGTCATTAAATTTAATTAATAATAATTTTGTTAATTATCTTTAATTTTAACACGTTTTTTTAATTTTAAAAAATTTAACGCCAGGAAAAAAATTGTAGGGAAAGTTAGTGCACAAATTTAGTTAAAAATTTCCCCGGTTGTTTAGGAGATGTAAAATATACTTATATACGAACTGAGTCTTACCTTTTCTTTCTTTCCTGATTCAACTTTATTAAATTCCAGCTCAGAAAGGAACAATTATTTAAAAGTCTTGAAGTCACTTGAATGTTAATTACAATTTTGACTTGGCTGTGGAAGTTGTCTGTTGTTGTTATAAGTGACACTTGCCATGGGCAAGCTTCGCCAAAGCATCAGCGAGTTTTAAGCCGAAAGGAGCGTCTCTTGTTTTGAAGTAGCGCCAAGTAGGGCCAAGAAAAAGACTTCGCTACTCACTTATTACAGTCGCTTGCACAGCCCCTTTTTACAGGGGATCACATTCATACACCTTACAGATAGAACAACCATGGCCGAACCGGGATTCGAACCCGGGTCGCCCAGCTCTCGGGGAAGACGCGCTACCCCTATGTCAGAACATCGGTGAAATTGTCCTGATGTAGGCAAAAATTCCATACCTTACTAATTTTATGTAGTTTAAATAGTTTTTAACTAATACTAACTCTTTATTAATATTAAAAATAGTTACTGACTAATTTTATATAGTAAACTAATATATTATAGTTTTTTGGGGGGGAGGGGGTTTCAAAGTGCTTTGAAATATTAGACAGAGTGATTTTTAAATGAATCCGTATTATTGACAATTTATTGTCTCCCTTTTTTGACAAATATGTAAAATACTTATTATAATGTCTAGCTTATTTGACAAACATGCAATATATTTATTATATTGACTGTCTTATTCGACAAATATGTAATATACTTATTATACTGTCTAGCTTATTTGACAAATATGCAATATACTTATTATATTGACTGCCTTATTCGACAAATATGTAATATAATTATTATACTGTCTGTCTTATACGACAAATATATAATATACCTATTATATTGACTGTCTTATTCGACAAATATGTAATATACTTATTATATTATCAGTCTTATTCGACAAATATGCAATATACTTATTATATTATCAGTCTTATTCGACAAATATGTAATATGCTTATTATACTGTCTGTCTTCTTCGACAAATATGCAATATACCTATTATATTGACTGTCTTATTCGACAAATATGTAATATACTTATAATATTATCATTTTCCCTACAAAACATGAGAGCCTCTTTGTCAAAGAAGACAATTTAGATTTTTCAGAACAATGCATTCTTGGCTCAGTCTATCTGCTCATCCTATTCTGAAGAACAAGATCTAGTCTCACGATACATCTGCTCTTTCAGCTGTCTCGTGCTGCCTGAAGAAAATAAAAATTCCAATTCTTTTTTAACCCCCGGAACGATATCAAGTATTACATCCAGAGACTCGAGATAACACGACTCCCAGAACATGATCCCCCCTGCTTTTCAAAATCGTTTGCTACTCGCGGGGATCGTACACGCTAAATCTCTCGCCGTCATCTGCGATGGTGGCGCTCGCTGCCAACAATGGGGCAAAAAGCGGAAGTCACGAGGCGGGATCTGCGAGGGTGGGGTCACGTGATTGTGGGCTGGGAGGTCACGTCTGCACCTCTTGCAAAGTTTGGTTTTCCCCTCCCCCCTTTTCCCCCGGTTACTTGATAAATTAATCTCCAGAGGTATCATGTTTCCTTTAGTGTGATGTTTCTCAACTGCCCCTTTACGGACGATCCTCGCTTTGTTTGCGAACACAAAACGAATGAAAGGGGCAGACTAAAGTGAGAATCGTTTGCTTTTATGCGGTTGGTGGTTGCGGAGTTTGATTGTTATTACTAACGTCGAATCTTTCCAATGAAAGAGAACCTGTGGTTTGATTTGAATGATTTCTATTTGCTGTTTTATGCTTAATGAAGAGTTAGATAAGCAGTACTGATAAACACGGCCTTGGATTTGGGTATTTACAGTTTTTTTATATCATTCGTCTCTGTAAAATAATCCCAAAGGAGATTCTTATATATGTTACCGTTAAAGTATGAAATCCGTTATTTTATAGAACTACTAGTTATTCCATGAAATAACTGTTCGTGTCCTTTAAAGTGTAAAACTCTATTGTATTTCATGGTTTAACTAGCTATTTCATAGAATAACGATCTGAAGCCAGTTAAAATGTAAAAAAATCTATATCATATATCTCTATGATCATAAAAATAACCGAAAAAGGATTTTTCCAATTGGGCACAAGAAACGGTCGCATAAAACAATTATATTCCCGATCCCAGTTCAGTGTCTGCGAACAAAAATTAATCGAAGAAGTACCGGATGTAGAAATATCACTCTGACCAGTACCTAAACAGTTCAAGGTTTAGGTACTGGTCAGGGATTTAAAAAATATTCGGGTAAAACCCAGTGTGCCAACAAAAAATGTTTTTGTTTTAGAAATAATGTTCTTTTTAATTCCAAGTGTCATTTTAGTAATCCTTGTTGTAACAAATGATTTTATGGTACGTTTCCATAAATGCCATTTATACTTTTGCTTCTTTTTTATTTTAATTGTCTATCATTAGTTTATTTATAGAATACCTAGTTATTTCATTTTAGATAAATCGTTTATTTTACACTTTAACTGTCACTCATTATTTAATTTATAAAATACCTAGTTATTTCATAGAATAACTAGTTAAAGTGTCAGATTAATAATATATCCCACGCTTTAACGGACACGATCAGTTATTTCATGGAATAACTAGGTATTCTATAAAATAACTGCATTCTATATACTTTAACGGTAACATATACACAATAACGGATTTGCGATGAATGGATTAGAGAAAGACCGCTAGACTTAGAAGGGATCGTCGGAGTGGTTGTTCTGAAAAAATGCTATCAACTTCAAATATTAAGATTACAATATGTGTTTACAATAAACTATTAAAATCATTAATTAAATATTTTGTTTTAATACACTGGAACCGTATTCATTGATTAACTCTTTAGGTTTTATTTCTATCTAGCAGATTCTACAAAAAAATTTGCTATGTCAAGTTTATTTGAAATTCTTCATTCCTTATTATCTGCAATGATAGCTAATTATTTTTATTTAGAAATGAGAAATGATAAATTAATATTTTAATTGTTCAAGAATTTTATACCTTAAAGAAATTTTCCGCGTTATATATATGAAAATAAATAAATAAAATATATATTCAGATAATTATTAAAAAAATTAAGTTAAATTATGTAATCATTTCTTCCTTGATTATTGATTTAGTTAAAAATATGTTGAAATGGGAAAATAAATTATAAGCGTTTAAAAAAGGAACCTTATGTTTGAGATCTAAGGCGGCAAAATAACTAAATTCGATACTGAATATACAGTACTGACTACTTAGTTTTTACTAAAGCTAAAAATGGATGTGGATGTGTCTGTATGCGTGCATCTTTTGACGATCTGCTGCTAGATCGTTTGGCATATATATAGTTGGAGGGTGAGCATTCTAAATTTAATTCTGTTATAAAAAATTTAAAAAAATTTATTAAGAGTTTTAATTTATTATAAATTAGATGAATTTTGGCATTTCGTTTCAATAATTTCCAAAACTACTATAGCACAAAAATAAATTTTGCCCCTTTTCAAACTTTAGAAAAAAAAATATTTTTTCTGTAATAAACATGCAATTTGTTTTTATAATTTTGGTAATTTTTTAAAAAATTATGTGTCTACCGAATTTTTAATATTTTTGCGATGCTATCTTAAAATCCAAAGCGTTTTCACTGTTTCATCATATATTTTATAGCGTAATTTTTTATTGCTAAAAACTAAGTAGAAGAAAAATTCTTTATTTTTTTATTTATAAAAAAGTAATGCTTCATACCGTAAAATGCAGAATATAAAATAACTGGAAAATAATATTTTAAATAGCATTGTGATGGTATGGGGGGGTGGTCTCTTTTGGAAAAGTTCTTGTGCATAATAAACAGAACTTAAACAAAGCAATTAAAATAACATCGCTTTAACGTCTGACAAAAGATAAAATCTTAGAGTAAAAATTATATTTAAACGATTTTTATAAAATTAAATATTACTTGGTGAATTAGCTGGTTACCAAAGACGACTAGTATAAACATAGCTTTATTGTCACCGTATAACAATTCAGTCATAATCGAGATACATAGTATATGTATTTTAGGTAGTATAGAAAGGCCTGAGAAGCATCATAACATGCATGTTATTCAGTATATAAGGTAAAGAATTCTATTGCAAAAAAATACATTATATTTTATCAGATTCGTCCCCTTAATTTACACCTTATCTTTTTTAAGGCATTTGTTTTCCGTTGTACATACAAGTGCAATTTACTTCATTTTACCAAATAATTTGTTTATAATTATTCACTGTAAAATAGTATCCTTCCATTTACGTGATTTCTTTTCTTATATCGTCGTACACGGAAACGTGTATTGCGTTGATAGAAAACGTGAAGCATGATAGAGAACAATACATCATTTCTTAACTAGTACTTCACTACGGATGCCGAAAATGTCTGATATTTAATAAGTATGAGATATCTATTTATGCTGATTAGATGTTTGCTATCAGTTTTAAAATAATTGGTTTATGACAGTGCCTTGTTTCCTTTTCCTGTTGCTATATTTCATTCAATTATGACGTTGACAAACTTCAAAAAATTTATGAAATATGCATTTGTTTGTGATTTATTTAGATTTTGAAGTAAAGATCTATATGATAAGCATTTTATATGCGGGTGTGTTTGTTTGTATGTAAAATATTTCAATTCGATTATTTAGTGCCATTCATTTTAACTTGACTGAGTTTTCGATTATTTACATTAATACGCAGTATTTTTCATTTATTCTGCTAGAAAACGTTTGAGAAAGGAGAGATGAGAATTCGCTTTATAAGTAAGCAGGTTCTCCCTTTTTTTAATGCAAACCATTCTACATTTATCAAAGAAATATTGCTAATCTTGTCGGAACCTGTCTAAGGCAAGGGTATACGGAGTAGTTGTCGTGCGCCCCCACTTCAGAGAGGGGCCCTAAATCGAATGAGAAGTTTATTTTACATTTATTTCTTTAATGAACTTTTTAAAACCACCAAGGACCCCGTGCTCGTGCAAGTTAAACTATATTTTCATTCATTTTAATTGTTTTATTCAATAAGTCACTTTAGTATTGCAAACGATCCAAACAAACTTTGTCTCGCATTGATTGTTTAAAGAAATATCCCATTTCCTATTTATTTCATTTCATGTAATCACTTGCTCAAAATGAAAGTTTTCCAGGCTTTAGTTGCGGTAGTCATTAATTCATTTTTCAAAAATCGGAGCTTTTGTAAAGGCGATGGTAACGCGTTATTAAAGGCTGATTTTTTGAGATGCTCCTCCAGATAACTAAATTTCTATTTTTCGTCTACAGAATTTTTGTTGACGCCAAAAAACCTCATCATAAAAACAACATCATGTTCTGATATGATAATAAGTTAAAAGAGAATAATATCATAATGACTTTATGATATTTTATCTATTTGTTTTCTATTTATACGAATTTTTACCCAAAAGGTGTAGAAATTCTTGTGGAACATCATTTGTTCCTCATATAAGGAAAAATATAATGCATACATAAAATGTGATTTTAAGACAGAGAAATGCATAAAATCTTTAAAATGGAATCAACAGAATTATTTCTCAATAAAAATTTTCTTTAAATTGTAATAATAAAATGTTTCTTACCTTTCAAACAAAATGTTACATTTATTTTTGAATTAACTTAAACTGTTTCAAGAATATATATTTTTTTTCGATTTCATGTTTAAAAGTTTATTATCAAACATCCATAACACATTGTTGTTTGGAAAGCTTTTGAAGTCGTCTCAAATTGAGATAAGTAAAAATCATATTAATTAGATATTCACAACTAAACTATCTCTATTTCTCTTGTAAACATGTTTTTGAGAAATGTCACAATCGCAATCCAACTGAAAGATTACATCTTCCCACAATTCTGAGTCATTTGACCCACTATGCCATCATTCACATATAAAAATAACAACAACATTCGATCAAAATGTTTTTTGTTGATTGATGGCGCCAAGCTGCGCAGGTGTTTCCGCCCAAAAAAAATCCTTTTGCGTATCGTTTGGCAAGCTCTTTCGTTAAAACTGCCTTTTTGTGTTGCCATATTAGATTTTTTTTAGTAACAAAGTTTTTAAGAACGAAGAATAAAAAGTGATTTTGAATTAAATTCGAATTTTAATCCCCTTTAGTGAGCTTTTCGTTATAATAACTCCCATGTTAATTCGAAATGTACCATCAAGTCAGATATGCCACTTCCTTGAGTACGGTCATGCATAGATATGGGTTTCATTATGATCGCTATCTGTTGTGCGTTGACATTAACATCATCAGGGCTGGCATGGAATATCAATTAGAAATCTAAAGATAAAGGAACTTTTAACTACGTCTTTGGATAGTTCAGGAGATAAGATGGGAAAAGATATATCTCTGTTGTTGTGCATAATGAATGCAAAGTTTGTATTGATGTACCACACATTTTTATTTTTTCTTTTCACATTGGTTTAGTTTGTTATTGTTGTTACCTGTTGGAACTATCTTAGATTTCAACTCTTCTCTCCTCTCAGATTAGAAGAACCGGATATCATGTTGCATTTTATTATTAAGTATTGCATCATATCTGCGAAAGGGTTGAGTGTCGCTAAGGTCAGGCGTTTTTATTAGAAATGTATACTTTATGAATAATTTATAAATAGGATAAGATTAGTTGCAGAAGTTGTTTGTGTTTGATGGTGAAATCATTATTCCAGGGACAGATGGTCGATAAGTGAAATATTTAAATTTTACCCTCGGTCATGCCGCAAATACATATCTGAATCGTAAATGCAAAAGAACTTTTTTTTAGCAGTTCAGAATGTGAAATAAGATAAAAGCAGATATCTTTTAAAATTATTCTGCTTACACATACAAATCTAAAACTCATTTTCTTTTTCGTGGGAAAATATTTAACTTAAGTTTTATCTCAGATTTCTGTCAAAATTATTTGAAACATTCATGAATATTCCAATTATTTTTTTAAGAAAAATCTTTTACTATCATTAAATAATTTATGAAAAAATATTATATTTAAACTCATTATTCCAGGATAAGCATAATTTTTTTCTTAATCTAAAAGTAATTAAAGGAAATTATTAATAATTCTTTAAATATTTTTAAAGATTTGTAATAAGTGGAATTCGCTATTTATTTAAATTCATTTTATCTAGTTGGCAACATAGAAGAATTGTTATTGTTAATTCGCTCTGTTTTGAACCTGGTAAAACGAATAAAATTCAGAATTCCGGAGGAATTCGTTTAGCTTACATACATTTTCCTTCCTTGATTGCTTTTTTAAAGAAATTGTTTTCCTTCTATTCTTGAATTAAAATTGCTTCATCTCACTGTTGAATGACTTTGCATCAAAACTTGAGTATGATAATATCGATTTAATAATTTAGATTCATATGAATTATTTATCTGTATACTTTGTCCAGTTATATGATTAATAAAAATATGTTTAGAGCAGTAATACGATATGATAATTATCAAGAAACATTGCGAATATTTTTGTTTTGTTCGTGTTCGTGAGTGTTCAGTGTTCCATGTGTATAAATTGTTCTTTTTACGTAATTTTTAAAAATAGAATATTAAGAACTTTTAATTACCTGAAAGTTATCAATATAAAACTTATTCTTTTTATATACTGTTAGTTTGCCTAGATTGGATTGTTTGTTTATTGAAATCACAAAAATTTATGGAAAAATGTAAACAATATTATTATTTTTTAAAGCTTCAATCTACGATCTCGTGCGAGAATTTCTGACTTCTTTTAACCTACTATTTAAATTCAACCAACTTTAGTCGATGTCTGTTATAGATCTTATTGGTATAAATAATATTTCTAAAGTAATTCTACAAACAAAGAAATAATAATAAAGGATTAGTCAGATTTTAGCAATTAAGTTTAGATCGGAGAATTTAGATAGAATAGCTTTTGCTTGTTGAAGAAAAGAAATTGCTTTGGAGAGTAACTTTTAGAAACATTTTCTATAAACTAAAAATGTGCTTCATTCTATTTTATTTGCTAATTTTTATTAGTCAAATCTTTTAATCGCTTATAACTAATTAAACCGGATTTGTGACCTAGCTGATTAAATAACTAATAACCCTTTATTCTCCTTGGAGCTCTAATATCCATCACATACATATCAGTCCATTTCAACTGGTTAGATCTTTTTTCTTACCCTGATGACCAACACTATCTGTCTACAAACTTTTTTCTTTTTACAAAACCAAATAAAATCCAGATTCTTGGCTTCCAGTTGCCGAGTCACGATTCCTGTTCTAAATGTTCTCGCTTTACCAAGTAATTTATTATTTTAATGCTCAGCAAATAGGTCTTTTAATCATAGATTGGGATACTAACCGTCGGCTTTCGCAACCGTAACTGACCGGACATCCATTATCGATGTCAACCGCCATCAGATAAACTAAAATGGCAGGTAAGTGCCAATGAATTATTACCACGTGTGTGATTACACCAACAGAATCGATTCACAATTCACCTTGCTCTGACCATCCAGTCCAATTTTGCGTGGGGTTCTGCTTCATAATAACTTTTGTGTGCGATTAATACTAATTGCGATGTGAGACTTTTCTTTTTGGGGAAGAATTATGTTTAGATGTTAGTGATAATCATGCGATGCTCATACTAATATTGTTTTGAAAGAAGCAGTTGGCGCGTTCCAGTTTTCATTTCAGTGTATTAATTTATATTGGCGTTGGTAGCTGAATTTGAATCACAGAAATAAACAATTTGAAATAAAACGCATTTTGTCAAAAACATTAGAGTTACATAAGTAATTGGATGCTTATTTTAACGTTTGCAATTTTATTTGTTTTCGTATTAGTTTTTTAGTCAATTTCAGGACCCGATTAGCCTACTTGGGTCCCGGGGCCAAAACTTCTTTGGGACCCCCTCTGCTTCATATTTTTAATAATGAAGAGCATTCATTAAAGAAGGAAACGTAAAATAATATTTATATTCGACTTGGGGCCCTCAATTATGTGGGGGCCCGTATGCCCCTGCCTTATTCAGGCCTTGGTCAATTTTATAGTCTACATTTAAGCCAAGGTAATATTTTGCCGTCTAACGAGGAGGGCGATTTTTCGTACTTTTGCAACTTTTACAAAAGGAAAGAGAATTTTTGTTTTGTTTTCAATAATCAAAAAGAAGAATTTCTTCATCGCTTCTCCTCCTCCCCTTTTTAGTTTAAAGATAAGATCTTAGAGAGAAGATAGAATATCCTTCAAGATCATCTCATTTTTTAATTAATTAATTAATTAATTTGCAGAAAAAACCTACCACTTTTAACGTTTGAAAAATTAAAATAATTAGCGTTACTGGTTAGGCAACCATATGTATCTTAATTGTAATAAAATAATGAGGTGCACAATGTTCATTCGTGATAAATTTATTTAACAATATCATTTAAGAAATGAAACTTTCTTACAGAATTTAGAAGCTATTTATCCCTCATTATCCCTTTTAAGAAATATTTTTTAACTACAAAATTGAATCATTTGGATAACTAATCAACTAATTTTGGTGAAAAGATTTTCAGTAAGATGATTTTTTTTAAGTGTTATTACTGATGGTTTTAATGAAATTGACACTTTTGTGAAATATTTATAAACAAAACATTTTAATAAATTTAACTTCCTAAAAGACGAATGAAACTTGTTATATGATTATTTGTTATGAATTTTATGAGGTGTATGATTATTTAACACTTATCCTTAAAATATCATGTGAGAACATGATGTTGTTTTGGTTTGCGGTTTTTGAAGCATTAAATTGCGTGGGCAACAAATTGACCATTTATTTAGAGGACAATTTTCCGCTTTTATTGCTTTTAGAAAATGACAAAGATGGTTGCCACATTTGGCGTCTTATCACCAGCAAAAAGTTACAACTTGGTTCGAATGCCCGCCATGTACTCGATTCTCGATATATCGACGCATGCGGATTCTGATTGTCATATAATTGTTTCAAACATGTTTAAATTGGTTAATGACTTAAATTAATTAAGACAAATAATACCTTAAAAATAATAATGTTTTGACATGGTAACATAAAATTTGAGATAGCAGATTTTAATTTTTTGTATATGCTTTTACAGACTTCTTTCGTCTTAAAATTAAAATAAATAATAAAATGTATGATTAAGAAGTACAATAAAGTAAAATTAGTCAGATTATAGAGTTAAATCAAAGTAATAGTAAAAATAATTCCATATATGAACAAGAAATTAAAATAATAAGTGTTTATAAAGGATATTATTTTCCCCAATACAAATGCAAAGTAAAAAAATCTCAATAAAATTGTAAAAATATTCAATCATAACTCTCTTGTCTAGACAGCTGATTCAAAAAATTTGGATAAATATTTAAGAAAAAAAAATTGAAAAGACAGGCTCTAAATTGTCATTTGGAAGTTTTGAACTGACTATAAAGATTGACATTATAAACAAATTTGTATTATAATTAACTTTACTAGTCATTTTATCTTCGAATTAAAATATGAATAAACAAAGAGCAATTATTAATCTTTTTTCTGAGAGAATGATGAATTATTTGGGAAATTTATTCTAATTCTTCTTTTTATATTGGTTGATTAGAACACGAGGAACAGCTTCTGGCTTTTCTTCTTTCATTTTTTTAAAAAAGAGAACCAATTTCCGTTTTTGAAATTAGAAATATTTGATAGAAGAATAAAAATGGTATGGTATTTATTTTTAAAATTCAACGCATTTAAAGCGCTCAATTTCTCTTCATGCTTTTGAGGATGTGATTGCATAAAATTTATGTCTAACAAATTGTATTTTCAATTGAAATCACAGACTGACAGATTTAGCATGATATACAACATTTGAATTATTTTAATAAGAAATCATATAAGATATTTTAATTTTGGAAGCATGCAAATCAATCTGTAATCGAATCTATATTTGTGTGAATGTTTCCTTTTCTTGTGGGTAAGAAATATTAACTAATTTGAAATGAAGCTGAATCGAATAAAGTTTTTCGTTGAAATAAATAATATTTTTTATCATGTCAGAACAAGATGTTGTTTTTGGGATGAAGTTTTTGGAATCAACAAAAATGCGGGAGCAGTGAATTGAAATTTTATTATCTGCACGAGCATCTAAAAATAATCAGCTTTTAATAACGTGTTACCATTGTATTTACAAAAGCTATGATTTTAAAAAATAATTTAATGACTACAGCAAATAAAAAATTTTAAAAATGAAATTTTGAGCACGCGATTATATGAAATGAAATAAATAGGAAGTGAGATATTCATTTTAAACAATCAATGCGAGACAAAGTTTTATTTGGATCGTCTGCAATACTAAAGTGACTCATTCGATGAAACCATTAAAATGAACAAGAATATACTTTAATTCGCACGAGCATGTGGTGCTTGGCCGCTCAAGAAATGATGTTCTAACATGATACAATGAAATATGCATAGCAGATTTCATTTTAATCTTTTTTTTTTTCTTACTATTTCTTAAGATTTGCTATCATCTTTGAAGAAATTAAATTTTTGATGATACAATATAAAGGTCCAATTGTATTTCAGCATGTTCAAAGAAAACTGTTTCGTTTTCAAGTATAAGCATGATTGCATTCGTCTTGTATTTAAAACAGTTAATAACAAAAGAATAAAATGTGACAAATTTATTGAAATTTCAGACATACAAGAATATAATTATGTAGGCTTAAATACGTTTCTGGGCCTTCCCCATTTAAAATATTTCATTTTCTCTAAATTTTATTTGTATTTACAACTTGTTATGCTCTAATTAGGTTTATTTCCTGAAATCTGTTTTATGCACGGTTGCTTATCTTGTTTTATTATTGCCATTCTTCCAAAAATTCTCCCATTTTCCCTTCAGAAATCCAACTGCTCATTTCATGCAAGTTCACACAAAATATATTTATCAAAAAAGAAAGAAAGAAATAGCTTTCCCAACTCCCCCTAGTAAATCATTCTTTTCCTACAATTTGAAAGAGTCCAACAACCTCAGAACGCGCCATTTCCTTGTGGTCGTTTTTGCATGACGTCACTGCCCGCAGAAGTTCCTAATCAGGCGGTGGCAGCAGCAGTTACACGCGTTATCTTTCACTGCGTTTGTGGCCGGCCGTTGATAAGAGCGAGAGAGCTGCCTACGCTTGCAGAGATAAGGTGTACCCAGAAGATTTAAGGTCTTGCCAGCCTCTCTAGAAAATACTCAGTCCATTTTCGCATTTTACGACTCAGCCACTGGTGATGCAGCTGCTGTAAAGGTTTTGCTTTCTTGGCGAGAGACTGAGATATTTTTCAATAATTTTTCATTGATTTCCTACTGGCTCGTGAAGGGAAACTTTTGAGCGATGTTAAAACTGTCTGTGCTAGCTCGTCGAAATGCAAAATAAGTCTATTTATTTATTTCACTTCTAAACATGGTTAAACAATTCTTAAAGTTAATTGAAATTAAAGAAGTATTAATTGCAAAAATGTGCAGAATCAGGCAATACTTAGATACTTCACAATTTACCGAGTAATTTTAATGAGCGCACTTTGGGCCATTGTCAGAGAACTATTTGTAGTTGAGAGACAGATTAAAAGCATATATTTATGCTGAGATTACCAGTGTTTTAACACTAGAACTACGAAGATTTACCATACACCTATTTCTACCAACCGGTCATTTTGACCGGTTTGTTTGTTTAAGGTGACCAGGGACCCTTAACCCTCCTTTGCATGATGATGGAAATTTCCATCATAATATTTAGTCAACAAAAAAGGTACTCAAGACCCTTGTACTGTAAATTTGTTGTTGCTGGCAACTTTTTAAACGACTATTGCGTACAAAAAAACGCAGTTGTCAAAAAATAGCAAACGTCACTGTCAATTACCAGGCCTACAACTTGTCATTCCGCTGTTTGTTGTGACTGGAAGAAATGAGCGAGATTTTAAATTGTTTTAAGGAAATAAACGGAGATATAAAATAATAATTGTTTTTTAAA
This sequence comes from Argiope argentata, assembly GCA_026289955.1. Classification (NCBI taxonomy): domain Eukaryota; kingdom Metazoa; phylum Arthropoda; class Arachnida; order Araneae; family Araneidae; genus Argiope; species Argiope argentata. The sequence continues at coordinate 9,170,135 of JAOUZG010008327.1, forward strand.
TTATCATACAGAATAAAGAAGATTTATTAAAGAATATTTTTTTTATTTATTTAGTACTGAGCTAAATATGTGACAATGCATGATGATGTAAATTTCCATCATATTGTTTTTTTACATAATACATATTTTTATTTACAACAAGATTTTTTTAAATATTTTTCCTTTAATCTAGAGCATTAATTACATCACCCTGATTTTTTTTAAAAAAAAAAGAAGAAAAAATCATGCAAAGAAGGGTTAAAATGACTTTTTACAATTTTCACCTTAGCAATTTGAAATTTTACAGGCATTAAGTGTAAAACTATAGGAGATGACACACAAAACCTTAAAGCATTATATTCATTTATTTTTGAGTTAGGAGGGTTAATATAATATTTAATAGCGATAAATAATGTCAATGAAAAATGTTCCAGGCACTCCAAATTTGTTCGAAAGCGTTCCAATTTTTATTATTACTTTCTCTTACCTTTTTGAAACAAAAGTTGGGTTTAGTTTTGAAGTTTGAGTGCAAAATATCAAAATTAACTAATATATTAAGTTAAAACTGCTAATTTCTAAAAAAAAAAACGTTTAAGTAGTTTTGAGTTATTACATTGGTTAATTTTGATATTTCGATCTCAAACTTCAAGATTAATCCCAACTTTTGTGTCAAAAGGGTTAAAGAAAGCAATAATTAAAAATGGAGTCCTTTCGAACAAATTTGGGGCGCCTGGAACATTTTTCATTGACAATATTTATCTCTAATATTATATTATATTAACCCCCTTAACTCATAAATAAATTAATATAATGCTTTAAAAATTTGTGTGTCATCTCCTATAGTTTTAATCTTAATCCCTGTAAAATATCAAATTGCTAAGGGGAAAATTACAAAAAAAAACCATTTTATAGGTCTATAGTTGCCTTAAGTAAACAAAATAGTAGAATTCAAGAAATAAAACTATAAATTCATAAGATAATTTAATTTTAAAGAAAATAAAATATATTTTATTCAAATATTGTAATTACATAACAAATAGTTCCATCATCAGCAATTTCAGTTTGTTGATCTTCACTCTCATCGGAATAGGACGGCAATCTTACACTTTTTCTTTCACGTACCTCGAATATGTTCTCTTCTTCACTATCGCTATCTAAGGATACATAGACTTTCCCTTTCTCAAACTGGACCTCTGAAATATTTGTCGATTTATAGTCAACTTCGGATATATCTTCGCATATATATGCTATATCTCCAAGAAATTTTGTTCTTTTCAAACGTTTCGGCATTTTCAGGGTAAAAACTTCTAACTGAAAAACCGTAATATTTTATTTCCCTTTCTAATAATGTAAAAAATATGCAATCACAAACCACTTACAATATGTGCAAGAATAATGTGAGATTTTAAATTGAAACTCTTTATAGGTTTCGATCTCTGATAACTTATCAGTATAGAGGTTACAGACTGACTGTAGAAAATGTCTTCATATTACAGATTTAATATTTACCATTATATTACATATCCATAATATATAGAAAACTTAGAATTTTTGAATTCCAGGAATTTTTCATATAAACATAAAAAATTCTGAGAATACACAACATGTATTCATGATATTTTCATGACCAATCAAAATGACCGGTTCGTATATTGAGGTATAACAGGTAGTTATTTCTGAAAATTAGAAGCGTAAGAACAAAATAATTTATAATATTATTCTATACACAAATTTAATAAAAATCATGACATTATCGTAAAATATTAGGGGAAATGGCATAATAAGACTTATAGGGGAAATGGCATAAATAAATGATGTAACCGGTCATTTTGACCGGTTCTTAGTTATAGTGTTAAATAATAGCTAATAAATCAATGAGTTTTCATCATTCATCTCCTATATTCAATTTCTTCATCTCTTGTATCTTTTGGTATTTTCATGAAATGTGAATTCTTTTCTCTATTGTTTGGCATCATGTTATGAAATCACCAAGACTATTCAGATTTGGCGAAAAATCGCTGAATCTCGCACAAAGCTGGTAGACAAACATGGCTTTGAAAAGCAATGAGAAAATGTAAGTTTTTGGCAACCTTTCAAACGAAAATTTAATTCTTTTTCATATTCTATAAATGTGTTTTTATTTTTTACTTTCTTATATACATTGTATAAAGGAAGTGCAGTAATCGTGAAAAATTCGAACTCGAGATTTTGAATTGATCCACATTTTAGACCGTAATGAGTTCGAAAAGCACATTTTCGGAAAATACGCTTCCATTACAATCAAGGATAACTCAGAAAATCTTAGACTTAGTTAAAATTTGGTATATAGTATTTACACCATATTTTCTGATTTCCAACAAATTTGAAATAATATCAGCTTATCAGTCATATAATTTAACGTCATAATTACAAAAGGAAGTAAGCTAGATGGATGAAATTAAGTAACAAATTTAACATGTATAGGGGAGATACCTATCAAATTTTGTGTCAAATCCAACAAAGGTTTGACTGTCTTTCGTTCTTAACTTTCATAAATAAGTAAACGCGATATTTTTTAAAAAAATTATACTTCATTGTATCAGGCGACATATGAAATTTTGTCACAAAAAGGGCAGTTTGTTGTCAAATTTTAGTTTCAAATGATTTAGCCCAATCTGTCTAAAAAATAAAATCAGCTTTAGGAATGTATTGTACTTTTCCATTAGCCGGATGTCGACGAAAAGTCACCAAAGAAATTTGGTGGAATTTTACATTATTTGGCGATTTTCCTCTGGCTCCCGGCTAACTGAAAACTATAGAACGTATTAATGCATACCAGTGATTAATCGCCAATTAACTTGCCAAGGATATTTTCAGTAAAAATGCTATACTGACGCTAATAAGTTAATATAATTGATCGCCATTACCATGTTATGATAATAGAGGTGCTCTCTGACACCTCTATTAGAGAAGACGCCGGAAAGTTTTGAGGATACCATTTCCACTGGTTGAACTTGTCAAGATATATTGGCATTTAATGCACTAGAAAAATAGCTAAGAACTCAGGAATGCATATAGAGATTTTAATTTCTAGATTAAAAATCCATTAATTCATTAAATTAATATGAAACCATCAAATTGTCTAGTTTTTATCTTTAATATCGTAAAACGTATATAGAAATGTAATTAATTTCAGTAAGATTGTCATTCTGCACATAAATTATTTTAATTACTGAACATTTTTAAACACTTTATCTCATACTAAGTGTTTTAATAAGACAACGTTTGAATACAAATGTTGCATTACATAAGTATTTGAAGGCGAGTATAATTAAGAATAATAGTCTCATTTAGAAATTTTCAACTCATTTCCAATTGATGATAAGAACTAGAATAACTGTTTGTTAGAAAGATAAAAACATGTTGTCAAGGGAAATGAAAGAATAATAAAAAATATTATTAATTTCATTTTTGTCTGAAAATTGTAGAAAAAGATATCAGTTATGTTTTTAAAGCTTTAATTGAAAACTTTTTTTATTATCACGTGAGAAAATGTTTTAGTTAGGAGGTTTTGATGTCTCTGAAATTTACAGACAAAATATATATTTACCTGCTTTTACTAGCATTGCATTATTATTACATATACTTCTTTTTGAAGCAGATGCATTTTTAAAAGTTTGATCTACTTTTACCTGTATTGCTTCATTGTTACGTATAATTCTTTGACAACAGAGGCATTTTTAAAAGGTTGATGCATAATTATGACATCATCAAACTCTTAGGTTTAATACTAATTAATAAACCCTATCTTAATTTAGCCCATAGTTACATCATTCAAAAATATTCTCTTATTTCTGATCCATACCACTTTTAATAGTTAATTAATTCAAGAGAAGCTTTGTAAAATTACTGAATCAGCTAAACGCCTGTTACTTTCTCACGCTACGAATGAGAGATGAAAATTGTCCAGCCAAGCACATTCCTTTAAAAAGTTCCCTGTGTTTCCCTTGCCTGGCTCAGCATGTGTCCAGGAAATCCCCATCGAAATCTCATTGTACATAAGCACTATGAAAAATATTTTCCCTATCCGAATCTTACGACATTTAAGACCAGGGATAATGATTTCCCTCCCCTTTTTTACACTTAGCTTTTCCGTCATTCCGTTTTGTGTCGTTCTGTGTTGTGTTCGTCGCTTTTGCTTGTACATAATGCCTCTACCCGTGGTGGAATAAAACGAACTTGAAAATTCAACTAGTCTTCTCCATGATTTCGGCCACGACTCTGCAATCTGTTTTCAATAAATAATTTAAATATATGTATATCATCTCCATTTTTTCATGTGTTCCTTCCTAAATTCCCCAATTTTTTTTCAGATATTCCCCACTCATTTTGTAGATATTTTCTTTCTCAAAATTCTACAGCCTGTGAACATCAGTTGTAGAAAATAATGTAAAACAAGTTATTTAATTTTTTGAAAAAAAATTAGTTACTTTTTATTAAATAATTACAATTTTCGTTCACGTGTTCCGATTTAAAACGGAAGGAAACGTGCAGTAGCTTCTGAGGGTATGGACTAAAGAGCACCCGAATAGCGATCACCTTTGCCTGAGTACCCCCAATAGTATAACTCCCGACGTGGAGAACTCTGCGACCACTCCCTTGGGCTGCAAATCCAACGCCCTATCAACCAGGATATCTCGACTAACAACTACATCTGCTATAAAGTACTATAATAAAGGCGAAAAAGTTAGTTTTTAATTTATTAATAAAAAATTAATGAATTAATATTTGAAAAAAACTTTATTAACATCAAAAGTCGTTCACTACAAGTTTAAAAAAATTTACTTGAACTTAATTGGATGAATAAAAAGTTTTTTTTTATTAATGATTGAACTAGATATATAATGAATAACTTTTAAATGATTTGATGTAAGAGCAGATAACAGAGTCGTGGCCCAAATCATGGAAAAGACAGGTTGAATTTTTAAAGTTCTTTTCATTCCATCACGGGAAACAGGCATTAGTTACAAGCCAAAGCGACGTGCACAACACCGAACGACACAGTATGGAATTGACGAAAAAACCAAATTTAAAAGGGGCGGAAAATCGCTGTCCCTGGTCTTAAATACCAAGACTTGGATAGGGATAAATATTTTTTATAGAGCTTCTAAAATTAAATTTCAATGAAGATTTCCATGACAGACGCCTAAGAAGCAAGGGAAACACAGGGATCTTTTTAAAGGTATTTGTTTAGCTCAGCAATTTTCATCTCTCCCACGGAATGTGAGAAAGTAACCGTTTAGCTGTTTCAGAAATTTTACACAGCTTCTGTTGAATGAATTAATTAGAACGAGGGAAAGGGATCAGGAAATAAGAAAATATTTTAAAATGATATTACTATGGGCCAAATTAAGACAGGCCTTTGGAAATAAATTAGGATTAAAATTTAGAGTTAAAAATA
>JAOUZG010008327.1:9175953-9207494 GCA_026289955.1 Argiope argentata
ATTTTTTACCCTTTATTCCGTAACTTGTTCGAATCGATATAAAACCACTCTGACCTTTATATTGCCCCAAGTGTATTGTTCTAAAACGACGGCGTTATTGCCTACACACACAACACGAAAGCAATTGTGACCAGAAAATGATGTATCAGATTCTTCGAGACAAGTGATCCATCTCTCCCTGGCCCGAGGACACGCAGTATTCGATCGAAAGCAGCGATAGGGGCGGCCGACATTTCGAGAAGTTATTCGAAATAGATAGGTATTAAATATCTGACCCGGCTCCTTGCCTGGGAGACACGGGCTCTCCTCATTACCGGATTACGGGGAAGAATTGAATTCGAAACCACGACTTGTCAGCGGATATGATTGGTGACTTCACGCTGCTCTGGGATTGTGACATCATATCACACATTTCGGACTCGCCGGTGGTTTTTCATTGGCCGATTCCGTGATGAAAGCGATAGCACATTGGATGACATCTCCTGTCGGCAGGGTTTGATATCGCATCTGTGCTGGAGACGATGCCTTCGATATTATTTTACGGGGAAAGATGATGGGCGATAAGGTTCAGGTAGAATGAACTTTCGTGACAAGTCTGCATCGAGTTCGCTCATTCGTTACCTACGCCCTATCTTTGACTTATATCATTGGAATGATAAGGATCAATATCTCGGTATTTGAGGTTATGAATTTCTATTTGTCATCGATGAATTGGGTGATATATTACGGATCTGCACTTTTTAAATTTCATAAAACAGAGATTCAAGTTTTAGCTTTTGATTCTTTTGTACATTCTTTCTTAAATCTGAGGGTGGAAATTTGTCGTGACTGTAAAGTTTTGTTCTCTCATGGGATCAATTTCATATGGATAAGATGGTTACTAACTAGGCAGCTGCCTAGAACTATTAGGTTGAGAAGATATCGATTTTTAAAAAATTGTTTCCTTAGTTGCCAAATAAATAAATTTATAAAAAATACTATTTCTATGAAAGATAAAATAATAGAAATCTATATAATTAATCAGGCTAATCATCAAATACAATCGATCAGGTTAATACTAATTGTCTCATGAAATACAATCAATCAGGTTAATACTAATGGTTTCAACAAATACAATCAATCAGGCTAATACTAATTGTTTCATCAAATACAATTACTCAGGCTAATACTAATTGCTTCATCAAATATAATTAAGCAGGCTAATATGGTTTCATTAAGTAAAATAAGAATATTTATAAAATCGAATATATGCTTTAATACATGGACGTAGAAAAGTTTGACATCATAATAAAGAAATAAATAAGATATTATAGTTTCATGAAATAGAAAAATTATAAAACTAAAAATTAATAAATTAAAAATGCGTTGAAATGTTAAAAAAATAATAATAAAGATAATTTTATAAAATGAGAAGCATCATAATATGAACTGTCTCGGGCCGCACAATACTTAAATCCACAGTTGTGGTTGGAGAGTAAGTAATAATAATAATTATTATTTCAAAATAAATAAAAGAATGTTATGTAGACATTATGTAGTTTTATATATAAAAAAAGAAGTAAAAAGACGAACATTTAAAAAGTTATTGGCATCATTTTCATATAAATGATAATATTGTTGATAATGGTATCAAGTTATAGGACAAACTTTTATGCTAAAATGTAACTTTTTTTTCTGCAGTTAATTTTGATCTACATGATAATAACTTCATGAAACAGAAAAACTTTAAATCTAAGCATTAATACAATAAAAATGTGCTCAAATGTGAAAAAAATTATTATCTTATAAAATGAGAAGCTTCATAATATACACTTCCCTGGTTCGCACATTGCCTAATGTCACAAATGTGGTTGGAAAGTAAGTAATAATAATAATAATAATTAAGAAAAAAAAAGAATGTCATGTTTACATTATGTAAAGAAGTAAAAAGACGTACTGCATTAAAAAAGTTATTGACGTCGTTTCTACATTATGAAAGTATTGTTGATAATGGACTCGAGTTATAGGAAAAACCTTAATGCTAAAACGTAACTTTACTTCGGCAGTTAATTTTGATATATATATATATGTTTATATTGTGAAAATATGAAATATTAGAGTACATTTAAAATTATTATAAGAAATAAAAGAAACAATAGCCGACGTTCTGTCACATGGGTAGTGTGTCTTGACGGTAATCTGGGTGTCCTGGTTCGGGCATGGTTGTTCTTCATCTGTTTTATCTGTGAGATGTATGAAGGTACCACTCCCTCTGTAAAAAGGGGCTATGCAAACGAATGTGATGCGTAAGTAGTTAAGGCGTGCCCTGGTCCTAGTTGGCGCTACTTTAAACAAGGGGCACATCATTAAAATCGTTTGCTTAAAATCGTTGACTGTTGCAGCGAGCTTGTCTATGGCTAGTGCTTTTAAAAATAATAGCAAAGAAATAAAATTAATGTCCCTTTATTTCCAGTTTATATTTTTTTCGTCATATATACTATAATCCACTCATAAGTAATTAATGAATTTTCTTATTAATTATTTACTAGCCATCTTTGACGCTTTTTCGAAATATTGATTAAATTAACTATTTAAGTTTATTTTGATGTTCACGAATCTATGAACAATAGAGGAGTTTGCTTAGTGAAATCCGTTAAATTAATATGCCGTTAAAAGCTTACATTTTTTTAAAATTTATTTGAATCCCTACAGTGCCTTTTACAATAATGTAAAAATTCAAATAATATCTTTATAGCTTTCAATTAAAGAAAAAATTACATGATTAAATATTTGATACAACAAATTAAACAGCTTCATATGTACTATGAATATTTATTGATAAATTTAGCATTTATTGTGAAATTCGTTGAGAGAAAATATGAAAAAAATAACCAACATTAAGGAGAAAATATCAACAATACAAATTTTAATTATTTTTTTAAATGCTACGATAATATATTTGTCAGTTATGATGGACAAACATCAGATTTTCGTTTAAATTTAAATAAATTGAAATTACAGTTAAAATTTTTAAAAGATTTTGCGTTTAAGTGTACACTTCTTATTTAATCTATCCCAAATTAGGTAATTGTAATTCCTATGATTTGTTCTACTGAGGCCAACATATGTACGTACACATTTATTCGCATGCATATATATTAAAATTCATTAATATGTATGCATGCGCATTAATATTTATAATAATTATATACAAACTTACTATAATATTTATAGCAATTAATAATTATAACGTATTAATATTTATTAATAAGTTATTATTAATAGAAATATTTCATTATTAAAATAATGAAGGAGTGATTTGGCGAAACTTTAAAACTTTTATTTGATTTGAAGCAAATTTATATGATTAAAATTTTGATTTTGGTTTCTTTAGTGTCAAAATAAATAAATTAATTGATGGAAAGTGAATTTCAGAACTTCAGAATCATTGATGATTCAAATCATTAATTGAATCATTGATGTGAATAAGTTTTATTTAAAGTATAGATAATGGCAAAATAAAATACTTCGGTTTATATAAATAATATTGTTGATTTGTATTCATTATAATTTCTGTTATATAACTGATATTTTAATTAAAAAACATCTTCAAAATTTATTAGAATGTTGTAATTAATTAAATTTTTTAATTTTAATTTGTTTGAGCTTTGTGCATATACAAGCGAGAGTGGTTTTTTTTTCTTTCCCCAAGAAATTTTTTTTCTTCTTTGTTAAAGAGGATGGATCAATGAAAAAATGATCGAAATTGGAATTATTTTTAATTATAAAACTGGGGATCATTTCTTATGATGATAAAATTTTGAAGTTGTATTATAAAAACAAAATAAATAATTGCATTATTAAATAATTTACTGTTCAGTATTCTCGTAAGAACTTATTCCAATTTAGTTTCGTACTAAATTATAATGAAATCATGAATCCAAAATCATTAAAATTATAACCAGCTTTTTCATTCACAAATGTTTTCGATTGCTATAAATTTTTATCTCCTTCGTGATGCTACACAACAGATAAAAAAAATAAGGGTAAAAAAAAGCAACGCAAAGTCTAAAAAAATCACGAACGTCGCAGCCCTTTTTGATTAGATTATGCTCTTCCACTGAAAATAGCACGTCCCCGACGTAATCAGCTTTGGACCATCCGTTGGCGGTGCAAACGTGTTGGAACTCTGTAGCACTGTGCACTTCCCTTTCGTCACCTGCTTTATCTTCTCCTGGTATCGCACTGCACCCCCCTTCCAGAGCGCGAGATTTTTACGAGGTAAAAAAGAAGACCAGGTGTCTGAAAAATGTTCTCATCTATCACAGGACACAGTTGTCTTGCATTTTGAGTAGCCATCTTACAAGAATTTCGAAACAGACCACCCGATAAAGAACAGATGTTTCCACCTTTTTTTTTTTCCTTTTGAGCCAAGCCAAAAGCTTGCTGATCTTTGTAGGGCATCGTCGATCCACCGATATTTCCCTCTGGAAAGAAAACCGATCTTTGTGTTGGTGTTAATTCGACGGCTCTCGTGAACTGGCTGGAGTTTGTTTATATTATCTTCTGCTGTTTGCTGTAGTACTTCTTTGGGTTTGTTGTTTGTTTTTGTTTGTCGTCAGAGAACAATGGAAGACGATGAGACGAAGAGTTAGCCTAAACCGTTTGTATATAAAATAAATGTTTTTTTCTCTCTCTTGTTGCATTTGTTCAAAGGCCAGGATGCTTTTGAAACTGATAAGACCTCTAGCCTTTGTTATACTTGTAAACATAAATGAGATTAGGAAACCAAACATGAAATTTTTGTGTTTACTTTTTCAATGTTATTCTGTGCCTCTTTAGGTTATTTAGTAAAATGATTGTTTAGATATTATTCATAATCTGGAACTGTGAAGTGGTTTGCCGACTTTCTGGCACAGCGATAGCGCATCTTCCTCGTGTTCTGGGGGCCCCGGGTTCGAGTCTTGGCTAGGACAAGGTTTTTCTTCAGTGTGATCTCTATGAGATGGGTGAATGTGACCCCCCCCATAAAAAAGGGACCGTGCAAGCGAATGTGGAGAGCTAAGTCGTACTCTGGGTCCTAGTTGGCGCTACTTCAAAAACTAGAGAAGCTCCTTTCGGCTTAAATCTGCTGCTGTGTCAGCGGTGTGCTTGTCCATGGCAAGTGCCATAGGTAACAACATGAAGCGATTTGAAATTTTTCATTGCATGTCAAATTCTACAATTATTTCTCTATAAGGAAATAATAACGTTATTAATAATGAATATTGTTGATGACCTAGAGATGAGTATTTAATTTCTCGATCTCTTTTATCTAACTCAAGGGCAGTCTAGGCAGTTTAGGCAACTGCTGACGGCCGTGGGACTAAGAGGGCCAAATTAAAAATATTTTTAGACTGTTTTCCAAATAAAGTTGCAGAATATTTCAATACTATAAATCATAATATATTAGAAATAAATCAACACTTTGCCAAATATAATTGGTGACATTATTATCTATTTTAGTATTTCCACTTAGTCATTAAAATATTTATACAGAACAAGCATCTGCTTATATATGGTTGTGCAAAAATGTGTTTTGCATTTATGAATAAAAATTAATTAATTAATTAAACAATTACAATCTATTTTTTCGGGAAGTTACTGCAATTAAAAAAAATTATCTTACAATAAACAGTATGGATACTCGGTCTGAATCTGTGGTCCGCCCTGAAAATGAATGAAGTCCGCCCCGTAAAAAGGGTTTGTGCCGTGTGTGAGCTAGAAATATGACTTCTGCTCTCGTGTTCTTAGGGGTCCATACTTTAGAAGTTACTGCGCCCCTCCTTCCGTTGTAAAGCGGAGTAGGATCACACCAACAACGCTTTTGTTTTCCATTCTATAAGACTTCTATTTCGTAATTTTGAGTATATTTGAGTATATATATACTCGTAATTTTGAGTATATATATACTCAAAATTACGAAATGAGGCATAAATATAATTTATAGAATGGAAAAGTGCACCTTTTTCGAAAGTTATTAAAATGTAAGTGAAATATTTCGGTTTCAATGTGATAGCTCTCAAAAATATTATTGCTTAGAATAAATGATTACCTCAATTTATTTTTTTCTTTATTTTAGCTTTTCCAATTTTGCTGTGTTTCAAATCCTACTTGATTTTTATAATTTTTAAAAAAAATATTTTTTTGTAGAATTTTAACAGTATTTTTTATTGTTGCTATAAAATTCATACTACTTTTTTTATATTTGAATCAACTATTTAGTCACTTGATTTTATTCTATTGTTTTAAAGTTGAGGAAGATATGCTCTAATAATTGGGCTGTTTCCATTAGAAATTAGAAAGGGAAATTACAATACCGCAAAAGTCAGAGAAACATTTTAACAAGTAATATAAAAACAATTTTTTAAAAATCAATTACTACTTAGGTTAATAAAATTATTAATACATAAGTTACACTTAATTAAATAATTACAATAATATTAATATGTATAGCAATATGACAGAGTCACAATATCCAGCGTTGAATTTCTTGACAATTTTCCATTCTCTATATGGTGTTCGAACTCACAGCCCAAGGGATGGGAATCTAACGTCATACCAACTAGACTATCCCGGCCTAATCATTAAAATTGCTATAAATAAATGATCAAAAAATTATACTAGCATTGAATTTTCAACGCCAATTGAGGATTTAAAGCCAGTTGTGGCAACGCAGAATGCGTGAATTTTCTACATAAGTTGGGAACACAATACAGATTAGAAATTTCTAATATTCTTTATTCTGTATTATTTTAAATCGAAAGTACTTCAAAATGAATCCGAAAAATCGATTCATTAACAATGTTTAATTTTAAATGCATCAAGCATTATGAAAATAAACAAAATCGTTTGAAATAATCGGCCGAAAACATGTAATACCTAACCTCATTGGCATTGAGAAAAAACGAACTGAATTCGTTACTTATTTAACGGCGGGAAAACGAAGATTTTGGGAGAGAAAGTTAGTTTTTAATTAATTAATGAAACATCAATGAATTAATATTCGATAAAACAGTCTTAACATCAAATGTCATCCACTATAAGTTTTAAAAAAGTTACTTGAACTTGATTGGATGAATAAACCGTATTTTATTTACGATTGAAAATTTGTACAAGATATATATACATATATATATAGGGAGAGTGTGAGCTAATGGTAGGAATTTAAAAAGAATACCCAGACATAATTTTTTTTAAAGTTTCGCAATGCTGTCATAGAATTTGACTTGATTAGACAAATTCTTTCCTTATCTGGGCAATCTTGCATATCAAATGATATATACGAGATTTAACTTAAATTAAACGCACTCTGTAATTTCCGAGAACCAGTTAGTCATCATAGATAATTAGCATATAAAAATTATCTATCGAAATGAGTCTTTTGCAGATGAAGCATATTTTTCTGTTTTTTATGATTGATCTTTACTTTTTACTATAAATTCCGTTCGTACATCTAATTATACATTCCACCTATTTGTCTTTTTTTTTAAATGCATAAGCACATTTCTGCACATATTTGGATGATTATATTTCCCTATCTTTAGTGGCTATAAAACATAGTATATAAAAAAACTTAATTATTTGTGAAATTCTTCTCTTAATCTCGAATCCAGTCATATCTCTCTAACTAACATGTTGCAAAATGGATTTAACACGCGGTGCCTTATAAGGACCTGTTTCGCACAGTCTCTCACGAGACATGCAACGACTTATCTCCGACCGAACCGACGCTGGCTTTTTTATTTTTACTCTGTTTTGTTATTGTTCTTCCTTATTAATATTCATTCGAATTATTTCCGCTTGCTCATTCGCCGTTTGTGTTTTTATCTCTGGAGATAAGGCTGCCTTTTTTCCGCCCAAGCTATCTGTGCCATCTCGTTATCTTTCCGTCTGTCGTTGTGTTTTATTTTTTAAACTTTGTTGTAATAGAGAAATATAGTGGAAGAAGAAATGTATTACACATGCGCTGTGACCCACCTATCGCAGACTGTCGCTGCCTTTGGCGACGTGGAAATTTTATTTTTGTTGGTGGTTAACTTGAATGCGTACGTCGGGGTCTGGTGTACCATCATATTTTATCAGGAATCGGATCGTCACATGGTAATTTAATGGTATCAAATAGCAAATTTCTGATTCTAATTCATGCTTAATGGTTATATCAGGATGTGCAATAACTGAATTATGTCTAATTATATTTGGTTACCGTTTTAACTATTAGTTTTATTTTAAGTGAATCGTGCGTCCGGATCAAATACAGGAATGACAGCATTTTATTAAAAATAAATCAGTATCATTAAATTTTATGACTTAAATAACTGGTGGATTATATATTTTGATACTGTTATAAGTATTGTTTGTTAACCCTTTGGGTCCTTCAGGTTGTATTTGCCATCGCGGTATTTTAATTTCTTAATTTTCATGTCTTTTCAAACCTGATGGTGGCTCCCTGACTTTTTGGTTAAAGCCTAGTTCCAACGGCATGTCGAATCTTCTGGTGGGCCACGCGCTCCCCCGTTTTACGCCTCTTAGGGTCGGCTTGCTGGCACAGAAGTAGCGCGTCTTCCTCGAGTTCTGGAGGTCCCGGGTTCGAGTCCCGGTTCGGGCATGGCTGTTCTTCTGTGTGCTATCTGTGAGGTGTGTGAATGTGCCGCCCTGTAAAAAGGGATTGTTCAATCGAATGTGGTGAGTGGGTAGCAAAGTCGTACTTTTGGCCCTAGTTGGCGCTACTCAAATACAAGAGACGCTTCATTCGGCTTAATCTGCTGCTGGGTCCAGCGGCGGGCTTGTCCATGACAAGTGCCATTTGACACAACAACAACAACAACCCCTCTTAGGGTTCTTTAATGCCTGTGCAAGCTTCCGAAGTTTTCCGCAAATTGTCGGTAAAGTGTCTAGACATCAAAGCAGGGTCTGACTTAGCCTAGTTGGGGCTCGGTTCAAAAACTTTTTTGGGCCCCCTCTGATTTACTGCTTTAGTAATGAAGAATATTCATTATAAAAGGAAATGTAAAATAAGATTTATATTCGATTTGGGGGCCCCACTTATGTGGGGGCCCAGGGAAACTGCCCCTATGTCCCTGACTTAGTCAGCCCTTCATCAAAGGACCCCCAAGAAACCACAAGAGGGGTAAAACGGTGGCCCGCGTGAAAATTCGACAGGTCATTGGAACTAGGCTTAATATACTCGTAGCGAAAATGAGATGAAATTAATTGTGAATGTTGTCTTGGTGACCCTTATCATTAATTTCCCTCAATTTTTTTTAATTCTACATTTTAAAAATTCAGAGCTGAATAGCTTTGTATAAATGTCTAAAAATATCTAATAATCTTTTGAAATTTTTGTTAAATATAAATACAAATGACATCTATCAGCATTTATTACCTTTTTTTCTTAAATTTAGTTTTCAAAGAAGGAAAATGTCAGCTTAATAAATTATTGCATATATGGAATTTACATTACTTTGAATATTAATTATGCATAAATTATATCGCTATCAGATGCACGTTGTTCCTCATAACCCTAATTTCACTATTAATAAGGATTAAGTTTGAGCTTCTCTGTAATAAATAATTGCGTTTCAAAAATATTAAACTTTATCGGATGTGAAATCAATTTATGAAGATAATCTATATGTGAAATTTTGAAATAAAGAAACAGTGTATAGGGGAAAAAACAATCACTCATTTTTTCTTAATTTTTTCCAATTGATAGTGGAATTTTATAATCGATTTTACAGCTTTTCCTGGTATAAATTTTGTACGTTTTCCTCTTATGCCGAAGTTTCGAAATTCTCATAAATGGGACACACATTTTTTTAAATATATTCAGAATATAATTATCAGTTGAGTTAATTAAATTTTGATAACAAACTAAAAGTATCGTATCATAATTAATTAAGAGAAAAAATTCCAAAGTCTATAATATTGATAATAGAAAGAATTTAAAATTAAAGATAAAAGAGGAGAAACTAATTCAAATAAAGTATTTCTTCTTTTTATTAGAGTAATAAATATTTATTTTCTAAAAGAAGTTTTTATAATGAATAACAAACTCTCTGTCATTTTTATTCTTAAGGTTTTGGTACAAATATCAAATATTCAATAAAAAAGAGGTACTTTAAAACACACACATGCACGCATGCACACACACACACTGGAGCATGCTGTAAATAAAATTTTATAAACAGACACACACACGTAAACACACACACACACACACACACGCACGCACGCACGCAAGTGCACACACACACACGCACGCACGCACGCAAGTGCACACACACACACACACACACACACACGATTAAACTGATTTTTTTTTAGAAAAGTAGACTGATGAAATTGTAAATACAGAAATATATAATTTTCTAAAACAAAATTTATGTAGGTCCTTTGTTATAAATAATTGTTTAAAATCATTTTTCTATTTATATGTGTCCCTTTTTTGGACAATTGTCGGTTTAGCTGTGGTTGCTGCGGCAACCAGTTCTGCAGATAGTTAAAAAAAATATAGTGCTTTTTCTATAGTATTAAATGTATTATTTTAAAGTTTAAATAATTTTTAAAAACTGTTACAGTAAAATTTAAAAAAAAATTTCATATTCTATGCGTAATAATTTTGCCACTCCATATACAATTTTCTTGATAAAAGAATAACTTATCAATAGTCTAATTTCTTCATTTAAATTTGACATATTTAATAAGTTATGGTGGCACTCATATGAAACTATTCATTTGCTGATTTATATATCGCATTTTTTCTTTTTAATTTTCGATTTTTTCATAAAGCAATTTATTTTTGCAATGTAATTTTTCAACTTTTTTGAATATATCATTATTATACAATGTTTTTTGTGATATTATACATTATCACAAATATTGAACAGTATCATTGAAACATTGTAGGAAATTGTGGGACAAATTTAGGGGCTAGGGTAAGAAGACTGTGTTTCCTCTGGCAGTGCAAAAGAGCTAACAACAGCATTAGTGGTAAGCCGTTCCCTCAACCCCCATCACCTTTTTGTAAGTAGTGATAATTTTTGGAGGGTAGTCCGACCTCTACAAAGATTTTCCGAACTAGTAATCTGATTTCTCTGGAATTTCTTATTTACTGTTTGTTGCTGAATGGCGATATTTACGTGTAACTCTATTTATAATTGTAAAAGGTGTACTAATTAGTGGTTAATTTTTATATTTTATATTTATTTTTAGTAGAAACCTAGCAGGAAATTTATCATTATTACTGTGTCAGTGGAGCAAGGCTAACTTTATTTCTTTGGTCTTGATAGTTAACCTATTTTACCCTGCTCTCGCTAAAATAGTGCTTGTTATTTTTTCTTCGCACACTTACGGCCTGAATCAGCTTTCTTTTAATATTTATAGTGAAGGCTTGGATATTAAAAAAAAGGGTTGACAGAGTAGTGTGGGCGATGGAATAGATGAAGTATCCAGCTGAATTTGTTAATATGGGATGGCAAATTAACAGAATAAGCACCAAAAAAAGGATGAGTTTTTCTAAGTTTTATTGACAAAGCTTGGAAGAAGAGTAAAGCTCATTCCGAAAAAAATTAAGAGAAATTGAAAAATTTTATGGGTGATCTGTGAATTTTAGACATCTGATGATGACCCATATGTTAGAACAAAAGAAAGTTTTATTTTTTAAGTCACAGAATTTTAAATCCCTAAAAATTTTATAAGTGTCCATTTGCATATCATTGTAAACAACATTATTATACTAAAAGTTTCTTTCAAAAGTTTTCCAGGCATACTTACAGACTTTATAAACTCGAAATAACTAGACCCCCCCCCGCCATCTTTCTCCATTTTCATCAATAATATCGTTCCGGTGTCAGATTTCTCTAATAATTCACTTTTAAAGTCTAGTAGGTATAATTCGTGAACAAATATGTAATTCTATGGAAATAAATGATATTTTGTGTCGGATATGATTGTTAATAAGAGAATTTATTTTTTAAAGTACATTTTGAATTCTTTTTAAAATTTCCAAACCATAGTTCGATTTCTGTAATGCCAATTTACTCAAGTGCATGTTATTTTTAAATATATATGCAAATGATATAATTTTTTACCCTCTCTAAGCGATAGTACTAACTCACGAATTATACGTAACCTCATTTTCACAGATCCAAAACAAACTTTTTTTCCCGCCCACTTCCAATCGATTGTGTTTTATCTTTAAAATATGAGCCCTTCTCTACCGACGCACTGCCTGAATTATCAGTGCATATAACGGCTCTTTATCGGTTGCCATTAATTAAAGCCTAATGCGAGATTTCATTTCCTAAAACGATCGGTCAGGCGAACGAAACGCCAAGTGCGGGAGAAGAAGATAACCGCTAAACTCGCGCTTTGCCTGCCAGCGCTATCTGTCGGCAGGTCGGTTAATTAACAGAGACCGTATGACGTAACGCTCTATTCCGTAATCTGATTTGTCAGTGATAGACATAATGGATATCCAGTGAGTGTTTGATGCATTTGTTCCCGAAATGGCTGTTTGGGGGGTTAATTACTAGTATAACGGGCTCGTAGATTAGTTTTTAAGCCTCAGGGAATGTGTAAGTTTTTGAAAAAAGAGAAATGGTATATAATTTGGATATTGAGCAGTTTTTGGAAATTAAAACCATCCATTTTAGGGATATAAATTTCAAGAAATGTGATCTATGGGATATTTATTATTATTTTTTCCCGCCAGCGAGTAATTTCATTCTTCGCTGTTCAACTAAATCATTTTTCTCGGGTAACATTTGGAGAACATTTCGAATTAGCCGATAAACTTTTTTTATAAATGCACATTGTATAAGGAATGGAAATCAGTTGTCTTTGGTGCAACGAGAAGCAAAAACATTTTATTATTGAACTTAGTAGTTGCGTAACAACTCAACTCTTCCTTGTTGATTAACTCGTGGTCACAAAACTTGATATACGCTTTAGCGTTATTTCCATTACCTTCGATAGTTTTATTTAAATCCTTTAAATGTAAATTTTAAATGTTTAGGTAGTTTTAATCATCACAGTCTTATAACGAAAGCTAATTTATAGAAATAAGCACTGCTTAAAGACAATTCAAGAGGCCTTTCTGTCACAGCATAATATAATATCTCAAACGCCAGTTTTGATTTATCGTACAGCAGGTACTATAATGTCAAGAATTATGCATTTTAGACGTCCTTCAGGTTGAAAAAAAAAGAATTATGTGTCTGTTTATTAAACAGGATAATTCAAAAGCGGGATGAATTTGATTGATAAAATTAGGTATGAGGTCCTAAGAGCAAGAACGTAGATCGTTGATAGACTCGACAAGATCTATCAAATGGAATTTCACTGTTCGTCCGTTCGTAGATGAGTTTGATATCTCAAATGCAGAACGAACTATATCGACGAATTGTAATACATAATTGTTTCACCGGAGTCGTAAATGTGCATCAGATTACGTACTCAATTGATGTAGATTATATACCGATTATTGAGTCGATTATCAATTGATTTATCAACATGTATAAACTTGTGTATCAAAAACGCAGATAATTAGCAATGTTGATCCAAGTTTTAATGTGCTCATACATTAAAATTATTTAGATCAATGTCACATTTCGAACCAGGCTGGCTAATGAGATGTTATACTACTCAAAATCGGCATTCGATTATCTTCATTGTATGACGACGTTAAGCTCAGAATGTAACCTATTGTTTAATATTGAGAATGCGCGTGGAAGAAATTATCTCTATTCTGTAAGTTGCTCCATGAATTTTAACATGAAATTGGGGCTGCCCATTGAATACGTGTTATCATTTCAGAGCCTTATCAGAATTCTTCTCATTGTTTATACTTAATTATTTCCTGGAAATATATAAAATTATGAGGGGGCTGAATTCTAATAGTAGTACATAGATGAAATTAAGTGAAATAAACATGTTTTGCTTATGTTTAATTTTAATCCTAACTTACCTCGAAATAATCTCATCAGGTTCATCTTAAAAATGAGGATGAGAAACTTTGGATAAGGTGGTTGGTTCTTATCACCATGTTAGGTGTAGAAATGGTGGGGACCGGCTACCTCTTATCGATGAAGGGATGTGCTTCTCACGGGAAGGATTGCCTCGTGGCCGGTGATGGCACATAGGACTCAAACATAGTTGCCGTCAATGTTTCTGTCCTGGCAGTTCAGTAAATCACAAATTTCCGTGCTCTTTAGGGTGAGTCGAAGTTGCCGGTTAAAGTTATGTGTTAGTCTAATAAAATCTGCTTGCAGGAGCTATGGTGCGTAGTTAAATGTGGTATGCTAATCCATTCTTTAACACTCATGTGTAGTAACCACATGTCATACAGCATGTTTCAAATATGTTGTTGTTACTTGTGGCACTTATCTATGGACAAGCATTTATTTG
Source organism: Argiope argentata (assembly GCA_026289955.1). Lineage (NCBI taxonomy): Eukaryota > Metazoa > Arthropoda > Arachnida > Araneae > Araneidae > Argiope > Argiope argentata. The sequence goes on from JAOUZG010008327.1 coordinate 9,190,381, forward strand.
GGAATATTTTAGTACATTAAAATCATATAAAAAATAAGAAGGGGAGTTTTTATAATTGCGATTTTAACTTATCTGCGAATGCGCGAAAACCTCAAACTGCGCATGTGCAAATAGCAAGAGCTGTGATATGCATAGCGATATATTTCATTGCTTACATCCGATTTTAAACAGCGATTCAAATAACATTATGCCGAAAAGGAGGAAATCCAACCTCGAAGTGAGTACAGATACCTCGAAGTACGAACAGATCATATTTTTACCTTTGTAACAATCTAAATATTTCTGAATGTCTGCTGTAAAATTTTTTGTGGCTATTTTTAATAGTTTCTAAATGTATTTTTATGTTTGTTTGATGTTGCGAAACATGCTCATGTCGTATAGGGTGGAGGTTAGATTTGAGTTTAAAGCTAATTTTTCTTTTTGGATGCTACGTCACGGGCAACGTCGTGCAGGGTTTTGCTAGTGTCTTATAAATTAATGATTAATTGATTGACATGCTTTATTTATGAAAGATAAAAAAATATGTGGTTTTAGTTTATATTTAATGGGAAAATGTATGGATGAACTTTGAATTTATAATATTATTTATGCAATAAACGGCTGTATTACAGTGGAGATGGCCAGATATAAGTTTGAGAGAATAAGGGATAAATCATTGACCATTTGAAATTTCAATGATGGTTTTAAATATTTAATAAATCATTCAGAAATATCGTTATAAATTTAATAATTTGTTAAATTATAAATTAAAATTTTCAATTCGTTTTTCCAAAATTATTGGCTTAGTAGCTTTTGTTTTATTAGACTAGTATTTTAGAAATTCTATTTATCTTTTCCTCCAAAAATTAATAATTAAACTGTTTTTCCATTGCTCAAGAATGCAGGTAAATGAAGAAAAATTAAAGAGAATGCTAGTTTTAGTAAATAAATGGATCATTTAGAAAATTCAATTAACTGGAATTAAGAACGACATGATTTATATTACTTTGTTTTTTAGTACATATGAAGATTGAAATTTTAAATAAACCATTGACAATGATCGATGCAAAATTTGTCCTAGTTTCCCATTCTTTTAAATCTGATAACCATCTGAAGATTTCTATCTAGAGATTTCTGAAACAATTTTGTCTATTATTAGTAAACGAGGATTTTTTTTTTCATTAATTTACACAATGATTCTTATCAGAAATAAACAAAATTTATATATTTTAAAATGCCTTTAATGAGTGCATTTAAGGCTTAAACAATTTTTTATGAATAGATTTTTAATTAGTTTTTTTATCCCCGTTTCAATTCTTTACTTCTGTCGATTTGACTTGACATAACTATATTCGGTATTTTCTTCTATTTGAAGTTATGCGAAAGACATAAGAAATTGTAAGCCGATTTCCTGGGGCAGAAGTAGTGCGTTTTCCTCGAGATCTGGGCGTTCCGGATCCGAATCCCGGTTAAGATATGGTTGTTCTTCTTTGTATTATGTGTGAGGTGTGTGAATTTGCCTCTCTGTAAAAAGGGGCTGAGCAAATGAATGTGATAAGTGTTTAGCTAACCTTTATACTTGGCCTCGATTGGCGTTAGTTCAAAACCAAGTGCAGCTCATTTGGCTTACAGTCGCTGACGGCCGTCAGCGGGCTTATCCATGGGAAGTGCCATTTGTGACTACAATAACGACAGAATTATACTTATCTAATAATTTAAATTTGAGATTTTTTCAAATCTTCAAGTTTCGGACCTCCCCGAAACCAAACAACACATTTTTTTTTTGAATTATGTCTGTCTGTCTATAAACATAATAATTCAAAATCCCTTTGAGCTAGACGGATGAAATTTATTACATGGACTTAACCAGGGCCTGAAAAAGGCAGGGGCATACGGGGCAGTTACCCAGGGCCCCCACATAAATGTGGGCCCCAGAATCGAATAGAAATTTTATTTAACGTTTCCTTCATTAATGAATGTTCTTCGATACAAAAGTAGTGAAACAGAGGGGGCGCCCAAAGAAGTTTTTGCCCCGGGCCTCAACTTGAATAAGACGGGCCCTGAACTTAACCTCGTATTTTTATATTTCTATAAAATTCTGAATTAAGTTCATTAAAAGGAATTATATATCAAATGATTACAGCAGTTACAATACGTATATAGCTAGATCGATAAAATTTGGATCAATATTCTAACAGATAAAGTTTTTTTTTCTTATGGTATTTGCCATGGAAAAGCTCGCTGAGGTAGTCAGTGATGAATTCGATATGTAATTTCGTAGCAACAATGGTCCGATTTTCTTTTCAATTTTCAGTGTATTTTGGAATATTATATTGATTAGAAGGTCAGAAATTAGAATAAAACAACGTAAACTAAAATATTAAACAGTCCGGAGCTTAATATATTTAAAATGTTTAATTTAAATAATATCACTTCAGGGAATTTTTAAAAAAAAGTTAAATTTAAAAAATGGAGCGGAAAATAATTGCTAGTTTATTACTAAACTATTTATATGTATAAAATATTTTATTTTCTTTTTATCTGGGAATATAAAGAATTCTACAGATGTAAACATATTTTAAATTAATGACATTTTTCTAGAAATATATTTTTTAAGATTAAAAGTTTTTAAATCTTAAATTGAATGTTAGAAAGTTACAAATCTTGCATGAAACATAACCTTTACAAGTTTTTATAAGAAATTTAACGATCTCGAATAATTCGAACGGCTTGTGAAAAAATTAGAGAATTTAATAACTGAAATAGTTTGAAAAGCGAGTGTATGGGTTAGAGATTTATTTATTTGACAATTTTTTTTTTCCTTCAGAAGTAAAAAAAAAAGTTATATGCAAGTTAAACGACGTTTTTTAACTATTGATATTTTTCAGAACTTTGTTATTCAATCAAGAATCTTAAAAATTAAAAATAAATATTTATGATCCAGAATATAAAAAAGGGGAATATATACTTATATAAAAGGGAAACATGAAAAATAGTTGTTAATTACAAAAGAAACTGACCTTAAATAAGGGAAATACGAACGACACAAATCACATCTGAATGACGTTTATTTGACTTTACGAAATCATATAGAATGATGTGTATTTGAATTACGCAAAAATTCAATGAAATGAAATAGTTCTGATTTTAAACACAGAATTTAATTTCACTGAATGGCATTTGAAGCTAGATTCTTTTCAAACGCACCGATTACTCTTAAATAGAATGTTATTTATAATTATTAAACTCTGGTGATACATCTTGCTACTCCTGCTGTTACAGAAGTATATACAGTTACCATCGATTATAGGTTTAAAAAAACTTAGTTTTAAAAAAATGCAACCATTTCAAGTCTTGATAAAACCCCGAAAACAATCAACACTGAATAAACTTCTAAAATAATAAACAGATGATAAATTTTAAAAAAATACTCAGCGAGAGAATTTTTCCTTTAAAACTGGCGACTCACTTTCTTCCACCCCCTTTTCTAAAGGATTCTAAGGTTAATAGCGGGGAAGAAAATGCCCGAAAACTGTGCGCACAGATAGCCGAAACCCTGGGTATTTAGGAAAACTTGGGGGATAAAAGAAGAGATTGCAGGGGGTGAAGGAGCAGGGGATACGGGGCGGGGCAGCAAGATAGAAAGTGCTCCTGCAGAGGAGAGATAAGTTTCACTAGTGCCCCCTTCCCCATTTACAGTTTGCTTATCATATCAAACAGCCAACAGAAACCCGCCTGTTTACAAAAGCCGCTTTCCTATTGGCCGATAACAATAACCATTCTATCTCGGTCCGAGATAAGGTTCTTATCACCGACCAACATGCAACGGGCAGAGAATGAAGTAGGAAAAAAAATAGAAGTATAAAAATAAAAAAAGGCAAGAATAAAAAGGAAAAGTTCAGTTTTCGCTGATTTCTACCCTGCTTTGGGATTACTAACCTCCAAACGATAAAGTCGATATCGGTCGGCAGCGTTCCATTCCCTCCCCCACTCCCCCTTTCCTCCATGCCAAAGACTGTAACCAACTAGATAACGCCAAGCGATAATGTAAATGAACATTTCGGCTTTTTGGTCGTGTGTGTGTGTATTCCCTTTTGCCGCACTTTGCTGATTTTCTTTGTACGATTATTTTTATCAAAAGACGTCCGAGTAGTGTTGAGTTGAGTTGTTGGCGTAAATGGCCCTTTTCCCTTTCGGGTTGCGCGCGCATCCGTAGAGACCCTGTCACTTTTACCTTGTCCCATTTGCGATAGTAAACATTTCACCTTTCTTCAGTGTTGCTCAACTCTCCTCGCGTGTAACTTGTGTCATTATCGTTTGGTTTGTAGGAGTAATATTTTTAAATAATGGAACGCTTCATATTGTAATTTGTGATCGTACTTTGATAATAATGGATTTGAACTATATATGGATTTATTGGAATTTTTCGAAGAAAATTAATTTGTTGCAATGAATGGTAATATGCTTTTTGGGATTTTTTTTTGCATGAAATAATTTTTTTAATTACTTTCTTTCATTTAATTTTGTAAATAAAAAATTTGTTTGGAAAACGGTTCATAATTGTTAGTTCAGATTTTTAAAATCGATGCTCATTGTAAATTTTGCGCAATTATTTTAAGATAGGCGTGAATGAACAAATTCTCACTATTTTGAAATGGCCGAAGAAAAATTATCAATAAGTTAGCAGAACTGTTAAATCCAACAGTAACTGATTTATCTTGTTATTTAATTTTTTAAATCGTCTTTTAGAAAGTTTATTTTTGGATGTTTCTATAAGTCATTTTCTTTCTTTTTAAATTTTCATTTCAGACTATATAAGTTGTAACTAATTATTAAAATTAAGTTACATTGTAACCATAACTGTCTTGAAGATATTCACAATTTCATATCCATTGGTTTTATTAATTAAAATTTTAAACAGTATTTCAAATGATTATTTCGACATAGCATTTTTAAAACATTTTCTTATTTTTTAGTTGAAAATGGATTATTAGTATTTGCCAGCCACATTTTTATATGTCGATTTGTTATTTTAATTTCTTTTTAATATTTTTACGTTTTCTTTTCAATTTCAATATAAATTAAGCATCTACTTTTTCTACTTTTTTTAAGCATTAAACAACTCAAATTTTAACAAATTCTATATAGCAGACTTTTAAAAAACTTTTTAAAAACATATTTTATTCCCCGTGTTATGTGCTAAAATTGTATTGTGCTGGTTAATCAGGATGTTTTGCTTACTGTAGTAACTTCTAACATAGCTTTAAAACTCTTTCTGATTTTTGGCATCAGTTTTAAAGAAAAATCGATTTTACAATTTATGGAATTGCTTTTACTATCTGATACACGTGATAAAAATATATTTAAACAAAAATCTGTTTGGAAGATACTCTCTTAAGAGATATTAAATTAAGAAATAATTGTTTATATTTTCTGAGATTATTTATATTTTTGTGCTTATAATGGAAAAAGTATAGTAAGAAAATTATCTATTATAGCAGTAGGTGTATCACCATGGAAAATTGCTTTAAAATTCACATTCAAAATTACATATATGTAGATCTAATTATATTTTAAACTCTCAATTCAAATTCAAATAAATTTTTCAATTTTCAAATTAAGTTATCCATAGTGGTTTCTTTCTAAAAATGTTATCTTATTTCCTGATCCCTTCTACTTGCTCTAGTTAAGTAATTCAAAAGGACCTTTTAAAAATTGCTGAATCAGCTAAACGCCGGCTACTTGCCTACACTCCAAGTGTAGGGACAGGAATTAGCTAGCTTAACAAATTCTATTAAAAGATCCCTACGATTCCCTTGCTCGATTGTCAAACATCTCTAATAAGATCTAAAGTTATATATCTAGAGGGATAAAAGTTTAATCAACTTTTTCGTCATTCTGTTTTGTGTCGTGTTGTTCTTGTCGCTTTTGTTTGTACATAATGCCTGCTTCCCATGATGGAATAAAACGAACTTGAAAATTCACCCCGTCTACTGCCATGATTTCGACAACGACTCTGCTATCTGCTTTCAACAAATAATAATAATAATAATAATAATAATAATAATAATAATATATATATATGAATATATATATATATATAAATATATATATATATATGTACGGCTTTTGAAGACGATTTACAACATTATTTCTTAATTATCAAATTTATCCATTAAATCCAAAGTAAATTGATTAATTGATTGATTACTTGATCATGCATTTATTAATTTTTTTAAAATTTTTTTTGCTTTACTCTTTTTTTCCTAAAAATTTGAAATTGAAAACACAAATATTTGGACCTTCATGCGAAGGTCTTGGATTATTATCTAATTTGCATGTGGATTTTAACAATAATTCTTCATTCTTCGAGAGCTTCATTAGATAATTCCGCATACCTCGACGGGCATAACGAATGGCTCCTTTAATCGACTTACCAGGCTTATCTTTGCTGCATCAAGGATTAGTTATCAGTGCTTTCTAGAAGTGCGATAATTTCGTAATTTGCTGATGAGCGAAAGCGATTCCATTGATTTTTAGGAAAATTCCAAATTGCTTCGATCTGCTGGTCTGGGAATGTTACAAATTACCCTTTGCTTCTCAGGAGTAATTACTTGCCCGAGTTTTCGGACATGCCTTGTTTGCTGATTGGAAATTGCTTAGTCTGCTTGGCGAAACTGGAATACCAAGCTAAGCAATAATTCATTAATTACATCAATTCATGAACTCAGAATTGGCGATGAATATACATTTTTATAACTCAAAGGTATTGATAAGCTCATATATTAACTTACTGCAAACTTTACTGCAGCATCGGGTACTGGGTAGGTGTCTCGGCTTGTGTAAAAAGTTTTTTTGATTATTTTTTTTCTTTGAGAAATTTTGCATTAGTTTCTAGAAATATAGATATGGAGTTCATTTGTAACTATTAGTAATATAGTGTCTGGATACTTTAAAGAGATGGGGGACAATTCAACTTCTACAACTTCTTTAGAATTGGATTTGTTGAAAAACGGGAGTAGCTTTTTCCGATTTCAAGTCGCTCAAGAGATGGGGTTTTGTAGCTCCTAAAAACCACTCATGGCGGTTTTTTTTTGTCTCCCCACCATGATAATCATTATAGTTTTAACAAATTTGTGATATTACAATAAATGGAAGCAAAACCATAAGTTTTCTGTTTAATTATAGTAACGTTCCTTTGTAAAGCAACACTAGGGTTATTTGGAGACGGATTTCAAAATTTAGAACCGCAATCAGATGATGAGGACGGCACCTGAGCTGGTACCCCCTCTCCATACTACACCAGCGGAAGGACGTTTGGCCCTGACGAATTTAGCATGCAACAGACCCCCTTACACGACTGTTCTTCGACGAAATCGAATCTTGAATCTGAAAACCTACGGTTCACAAGCTAAGACCTTGCCACCAGAAAAACCACAAATAGGCACAGAAAAACATTTAATAGGGTAATAAGTTTCTCATAGGAGGAGGAAATTTTATTGAAATATTACTGTGACCAATAAGGGATAATATACCAGCTATTAATATAGCATATAACATCATCATATTTTCACACACATATTGATAAATTAGAAATATTATTTGTATTAAAAAAACTTTTCTATTGAATAATATAATGCTGTTTTGATTTAGACATCTTTAAACACCAAAGAATAAATACTTTGTTAAAAATCATGGTAAATTAAATAATTACTTTAATCCATTATAAAATTGAGCCTCTCTAATCTCATTGCTATCTTTCAATATATTACTTCTTTACCAAAGTTATATTTCTTTTATACAGCAGCTGAATGCTGTAGTTCGTGCCAAAGTTACCTTACATTAATCTGAAGCTTTCCTCAACAGTCAAAAGCATTCGAGTAACGAAAACAATAAAATATACAATCTGAAAGATAAGTTGCCAAGTTCTTATCCGTTTCAGTCCAATGTTTTTCAGAGTGCGACCCTCGATATTTCGAAGGTGTGCCGTTTTGCAAGAAAAGGGTCGTGAGGTCCGCCATCAAATTTTATTTTATACCCATGACACTGATTTGCTAATAAAAAAAAATTGCTTTTAGATATTCTATTTGAATTTTCAACGCATGAAATTCTGATAAGGAGAGTTGGTATTTATAAAGGCTATAAGTCAAAATAATATGTGCTTATGAGAAATGCATTAAACTGGAAGCGAGGAAAATACTGATTGTTCTATGTGTGGATTTGTTCAATGCACGGTGAACGCTAATTTGTTCCGCGTTGTATAAAAGGGATTGAATAAATTCCTTCTCACACTATACATACTAAATAGTAATTTAATACCAAATTGAGCCATAGGTAAGGAACGCCAATGCAATTTTGGAATTCAATACTCATCATGTTGAACAGGGGTTCTCAAAAGGTGGGTAGTGAGGATGTGTCCAGGGGGGTAGTGAGATGTGGAAGAAAAGTTAAAAAAAATTTATTTGTTGCTACAGTTTTCATTAAAAAAATGAGTACCCATAAATCTTTTAATACACATACAAGTTGGTTTTCGTGTTCCATTAGTTATGGGATACATGAGCTTGTTTGGAATTAACCAATTTAGTAATGTCTGGAATGAGCTTTGTAACTCACAAAACAATGTCATTTTCCAGTGTCAAACGATTTCTTGATTTTGTTTTTAAATTCATCATTATGGAGAATCCTTGTTCACAGTTGTAAGATAAAAGAAAATGGCATCGAAGTTTTTAATGCTGTTATGGACAGTCCTGGGTATTCCTTTTTAATACGTATCCAAAATGTGTCGATATAAGCTCTGCTAAAAGTTGCTTTAGCTGCTGGTCACTTGAAATCTCTATCAGTTGATCATGATGACCGACACTTGGCTCAGCTTTTGTTACGGCTTGCTCACTGAACGGATTGACTATCCACACAACCCCCACTCATATCGTTAACTGGAATGTAATCTGCAAACTGTTCAATCAAAGTTTCGAGACGAGATGACGCTAGTAAGGAGAAAGATGAAGCGTCAAGAGATGTGGTGCCAATACCCGACACATACTCTACGAAATCTTGAATACGTGTAAAATTTTCAAAATCTCTGTCTAAACTTTAGACAGAGTTAAAATTTTGGGGGTCGCCAAAATACTTAGTCTAAAAAAGGGGTCACATTGTCTAAAAGTTTGAGAACCCCTGATGCAGAATATTGCTTCATAACCTTTACACCTGTGTTATTATTGAGATTCCAGTTAGTTGAATGATAATGCAGTGCACATTTTTCAAAAGGAAAAAGGCCAAGAGGTGTATTTTGTCATTTAATAAATGACTGTTATGTTTTCTTATATCATAACAATTTAATGCCGGAGTTAATAGATCTGATGTGACCTGGTGATTTCATTTTGACATTCAGACTAAGGATTTCGTATTTGAAAAACCACTGAAGGATCTCTATACAAAGATAATTACTATATGTTTAATCCGTTAGAGACAAATATCATTCCATTGTTGTAGCTCGAGAGCTTGAAGAGGAAAATGTCAGCTTAGTAGTTACCCTCGTTATCTGAGCTCGATTCAGAATTACGACGTCCATCTCAATATTCTTAACCCTTTGGGGTCAGATGTCGAGTGTGACTCGACATCCAGACTGTGCATCATTTTGACATTTCATTTATTTATTTTCTAAATTTAATTGTTAAAAAAGGCCTACATAATTGTTAAGAGATGTAGATTCATTGTTCAAAGGAATTCGACGTAAAAGAATTATGCATATTTATTTTTCATAGTAATAAACAAATATTTGTATTAGGTGAATAATTTTTCATCTAATTAATTTTCGGACTGCAAAGGGCTAATATTGTTTTTCCGTTGCTGTGGCATAATAGCTTGCCACACCTATGAAAATGCTGGATTAGGAAATGCCGACTTAGTTTCTGCTCTCGTTATCTGAGCTCGGTTCAGAATTATGAAGTCCCCTTCAAAGCATTCCTAGTATTGTTTCAAAATGAGAAGTAACAATAACTAATTTAAACTAATTATATAATTTGTTTCCTTTGTCTTAAACTATACACATTGTTTATGTCCATTCTTCCTGAAAAATGATATAATTTTCTATTGAGGAATTACTATTAAATAAGGTATTATTCAGCTTTTTTTCTATAATATCATTTTATAGCCAAATATTAAATTTTTTTGTAAGAGTAATAGTTTACTCTGAAATTTTTTTTCATGTTATGGTATAAAATTTAATTTTTAAGTTTATATGTTGATTCCATAGTATTATTAATCGTCCAACTGTTTATCCCGTGATTTCCGAGGGTTAGCATTCATGTCCATTTTCTATTGTATACCTTGTTTTTCGCAATGATCATATTATCATTGTGTTACATAGCATCATATTATAATGTGTAACAAACCGTCAGATCATTTTGTTTGAAAAATATCTGAACTTATTTGCAAACATCGCATCTAAATAGTGATTTTTAAAAATTATGCAGTTAGAGGGTTAACCTCAAAATATGAACATTTGCCAAATGCATATTTCTGAGAAAACAGTTTCTATTTTTCATATCTGTGAGTAATCTCTCCGGATACTTTCCAGTTTCGTTAGTATAATTATTAAAACAATAAAAATAAAAGATTAATACGAAATTTCGATGTATCATGCCAGAACATCATTTCTTGAACGGCCAAGCACCACGTGCTCGTGCGAGTTAAGTTATATTTTTATTCATTTTAATCGTTTCATCGAATGAGTCACTTTAGTACTGCAAACGATAAAAAAAACTTTGTCTCGCGTTTATTGTTTTGAAAAAAATATCTCATTTCCTATTTATTTCATTTCATTATAATCCGTGCTCAAAATGACATTTTTCTAGTTTTTATTTGCTGTAGTCATCAACTTGTTTTTTTTTTAAAAAATAGAGCTTTTGTAAATGCAATGGCAACCCGTAAATAAAAGCTGATTTTTTTTTAGATGCTCATGCAAATAATTAAATTTCTATTTTCCGCCTACGGATTTTCTTGACGCCACAAACCTTATTTCCAAAATAAATGATGTTATTTTGACATGATAATAATTTTTTTTGGAAAATTAATGAATAATATAATTAAAAACGTAAGATCATTTTTTATCATCATATTCCTCAAAAAGTTATATAAAAAATTCATTCTAATCCTTTATGAAGAATAATATTTGTTAATAAATAATGTGAGTTCTTTTACCTTTCAGGTATTTTATGCTTCTTTTATCCCTTATAATCCATTTTTAATTAAAAATTTTAATAAATTTTTAAAAAAAATATTGTTTTTATTGACAGTCGTAGTCATATTTATTTCATTTGGCTATACTGAAACAAATATGAAGCTGACAAGATAATAAGCAACAATAATAATAAAAAAAAGGAAAGACACAGCATTTTTTTTTGAAAAAATTATTTACGTCAAGTGTAGGTATGTTGACCATCCGTGATTGTTTCCGTGGATTTGAGTCGTTTATCTAAAAGTTATGGGTATCAACATTCAGATCTCCCCAGGAGTCTAACGTATCTCCAACGAACTCTGGACAATAATACTTATACAAATATTACAATGATTTTATCAACGATTAATGGTATCATCTCTTAACTATTAAGAACTGGCAGATATGATAAATCTTTTAAGATAAAAGTTATTCATTATGATGAAACAATCATTTGCTTGATAAAAAATAATCTTTCCATCACCATTAGATAAGAAGTTATCTCGAGAAATAGAAATATTCCCCTTGAAATGATTGATCCCTCAACGAATTCATTCAAAAATTTTATTCTTCCTAAAACATAATCATCGCCGTTTCAAATCCAATCAAAATCACTTCAGTAATTGTGCTTGCAAAAAAACGTTGGGATTTAACAAAGAAGGCATAGAAGATTTTGCACAAAAATTAAGACATTCACAAAATTGTAGCGATAATAAACTATTACTTTGGTCATGTGGTTTCATGAAGGTTTCTTGGCTTTGTTATTGAAGGATTATTGGTTTGGATTTAACTAGCACCATGTGTATGACATGCATGCTAAAAATTTTAAGTTATGTTTTAAACATCTTCACATTGAAATGATTAGTTTAGTCCAGTGGTCGGCAAAGTTCGACTTTGGAGCTCCTGTGGCTCTTTGTTTGCAATAATGAATATTTATTAAGTATGAAATTTAGTTTTATTTAGTGTACTACTTATTTAGTGTAATAAAAGTTTACTAAACAAGCAGGTTTGGCTCCCAATTTTTTAAAAAAATTGTTGTAATGCTCATATTTGGCTTTTTGGCTAATAAGTTTGCCAACCACTGGTTTAGGACACAAACGTCCTGTTTGAAAGAATGACTATGGCTATTTTGGGATGGACTTCTCCATTTTGAACCAAGGTCAGAGGCCGAGGACGATACCTAAGCTGGTACACATCTTTCTAAGCTTCGAAACTACACTAATGGCAGGACGTTTGCCCCCGATGATTTAAAGTACATCTGTTCCGCACACAAAACGGTTCCTTTATGGAATAGGGTTTCGAACGTGGAATTCTCTGGTACCGAAAACGAAGCCTTACCATTCAACCGTCTCGAACCTATAGTGACATCTCGTGAAGATTTAGAAAATGATTCATCGCCAAATGCATTTTGACTATAATTGATTATTATTTATATAATTTCAGTATAATTTAGAATTATAGCTTCTTCCTTATAGTTCAAAAGCGAGGCGTTAAGCTCTGTCTTTCCTGTGATTATTCGGGTCTTATATATTACATTATAAAGAGACGGGAATCTTCATAACTTCATTATGAGGTGGATGAAAATAATAGACGGGTTTAGTTTTATTTAATCATTTTCTTCCATATTTCATAAGATAAAACAGATAAGAACGCGAAAATATATGACAGTGACTTCGAATACAATCTAATAATGACTACCAAGAATCATGGAAAATATACCTTGGTGTTAATATAGTAACGCCATCTGTTGTATCAAAAGGAAAGGTAGCAGAGTTATGTAACCGATACAATATTATATCATATAAAGAGTTGTTCAAAGCGTTGAAATCGGCGTTAGTACCTGACATAATTAAGTATGTGAGCATTAAACATTTCGTCTAGGTTGAATCAAGTTATATTTTTGTGGTATTCGTCTAACGTTCATGTCTTAAAATATATTAAAAGTTTGTTGAATATCTTCTTGGAAGAAAAAAAAAGACTTCCGAGTTCAATATAAGATAGTATGCAGTTGAAGGAAATGTCTATTTAAGCTTCAATGGCTTTGAATTAGATATTTATGAAGTAGCGAAGAATATATGTCTGCAAATTTGTGAGGCAAATTCTTAAAATATAAATATTCTTCATAAGTTTTCAAAAATATCATTAATAGATTTTAAAAAAAGAGACCGACGTTTTGTATTAAGCCATATGAAAATTTAAATTCAGTACAAATAATAATAGGTTGGTTATTTAGTTAAAAGCTTAAATGTATGAAATCTTATCATATCTTTTTAATTATAACGTTATCTGTTTGAACATTTTGTCATATCTATAAACATGTTTAACTTTAACCCCATGCTCATACTTTTTTATTTATATTCCAAGAAAGTTTCATACAAAAAATACCGCTTTCATTCATTTAGTAAATAACGAATGCTGATTATTTTAACTCTCATATTTTTTGAGTTGTCGAAAGATGCATTTTTCAAAAAATATCTCTTGCGATAAACTAAAGCATTTTTGTGTAATCGGATATAGCTTCTGAGAATTATTTTCGATAAAAGATTTTTAAACTGATACTAACCTTATCTGGATGAATTACGATAGCTGTTTGAAATCAAAGATTCTAGAAATTTAAATGAGATAAAGGTTATGTATATGGAATTCAGAACTGGAAAAGAAAATCACTCACCCAAACCATTGAAAACAAACTGGAACTTAAGAAAACAACTTTCTTTATCATAATGGTACAGTCTGTTATAACTCTGAAGCATAGAACAGTCTTCTGAAACAATGAATACTTCATCAAAATTCAATTAAATTGATGAACTGAAGTAGTCCATTGGGCATTTGCTATCGTTTTCATGGAAAATGTATTATTTATTAACCACTTTAAACCTTCAGATAACTTAAAACATGGGATATCCTTTAAATTTATCGAACACATCTGTAGTCTGTGTATTTTCTGTAGGCGGTTCAAGGTCACATTTTCTACCTCGCAACTGGTTGTCTGCCTAGCAACGCTGAGACAGACAACAGTGTCACTCAAATCTACAATGCGAGCGTAAATGAATCCCACAATCCCGAACAAACTATAACGAACTTGAACAAAGTATAAAACAGGAAGCTATAGGATTATCTTAACAGCTGTGTAAAAAAAATGACACTGTTGTGTGTTTTAGCTTTGATAGGCAGACAACCAGTAATGAGGTAGAAAATATGATCTTGAACCGCCTACAGAAAATACATAGACTATAATATAATGACATATCCTGTTTCAAATTTTTTAATGGAACTAAACAGTCTGAGAAGATCTGTGTACTTTTTCCTTTTAACTATAAATTTTTTTCCACTCATAAACCTCGACTGGAAAATGGACATTAACCACGATTTTTTAATTACTATTCTAATACTATGGAGCTAGTTTAATTTCACACTATAAAAATTAAATCGACACTATTATTTTTGTGTTTTTTCTTTGTTATTCGTCCAATTATAAAAATAAAACCAATTTCGTTATTTTAAATAAAATATCTGTGCAACACGGTTATTTTTATTTTCTAAAATTCTATACCTCAAATGTTTACTCTAAATATATCTTTTCTGGATGATATTTTAATAATATTTTTTTCTGTAATATTTCTTATAGTGTCAAAGTAATATCCATTAAAAAAATTCTTTATTCAGTTTTTATAACAGAAACTTAGATTCTTATGTTTATCTAATCTATAAGTATTTATTTAAGTATTATTAGTGTTACTTCCTGTTTGTCTATATTTCCTTGTGAGTTGTAAGAAAGAGTTAGTTTCTTTTCTGATACTCTTAGTTGTTGTTACTAATGACTCTTGCTATGGACAAGCTCGCTGATGCTATCAGCGATTTTAAGCCGAACGAGCGTCTCTTGTTTGAATAACGTTTGAAATAACTAGGACTAAGAGTACGACTTAGCTACTCACTCATCACATTCTCTTACACAGTCTCTTTTCACAAGGGGGGGCACATTCACCCACCTTACAGATAGAGTACAGACGAACAACCCTGCCCGAACCGGGACTCGGACCCGGGACCCCCAAATCACTGTGAAGACTCGCTTCTTTTCTGCCATGAGGCCGACTTTAATGATGCTTAATAAATATATAATTCTCATACTAGTTTAACTGTTCAAGGTGATAGTGATTACCGGCAGTGTTGTATGAAATTGTATTTTTTAATCTACTTAGGACAATTAATGTTATTTCTATCTACATAAAAATTAAAAACCACAAATATTTAAGCTTGGTGAAAAATTAAAAAAAAATATCCAGGCAATTTTTGTCTTTCGAAAAGTAGATCCAATGAATAAATTAAAGAATACTTACAGAAGTTATAGCGATACAATCGATAAATAAAATTAAGTAAATAAGAACTTTTCATATTGTAATATTACATCTTTTACTTAAAAATTGTAGATACGCACTTACATCATTAATGTGACCCGCAAGGAATTATGGTTCAGTGTTATTACCATTGAAACAATTTTTTTGAAATCATAAGAGTTCATTTAAAAAAAAACATTTTTTCCATTTTTTTTATTATTGTAGAAAAAACAGGAATCAGAAACATTGTTGAAATAGGTTAGATAAGCGGCAAATTATCGTGTATTATAGATTATTTATTTCATAGAAGGGGTAAAAACAGCTGGTTTCTATAGAAATTAAGAAATATTGATACATTATAAGAGTGGGATTTTTTTTCCAGAATTATCTTTATAACAATTTGATATGAGAATCATTTTTTCCCTCTTTATTTTATCAAATTTTGTTTGAGTTTTGATAAGAGATAATAAAAAAAATGTCAGTTTTGCTCTGTTTGACGTCAGAGAATATTTGATATTGCAAAAACATACTGTTGCGCAAGTTAAGAATAATATTTTTTTTTGTTAAATTCATTATTCCGGATATTGTTTCCGGATCTATATGGATTAACCTAAAATTAACTTGGGAAAAATCCGTGTGTTTCACAACCTTTGCATTAAGTGTAACGTTAACTCATCAGCATTTGATTTTCTCAGTGATAAGTAAAATCCTTATCGGCTAGGTGGATAATGCTTGAAAATGTTAAATATTTCTAGAAATTTTTAAACCAACCAGTCACTTTTTTATAAAATTAATTTTTTAAATTCGGGGGCTGATAATTTACAATGTGTTTTTAGATAATTTCTTTCCCTTTAAATCTATAATTTTTCAGCGGAACGAAAATTAGAAATTTAATATATATATATATCCCCAATTGCCGATTTAAGAGGAGAGGGGGGGTGTCACGGCTTACTTGAAATAAAGGTTCTTAACTTCTGGACATAACAGATGATTGGTGTAACAGCCTTGCAATGGGTTAACTTAGTAAGTGGTTACGATAACCTGTACACAAAAATATATTTAATAATATCGTGTTTAAATACTGGTTTAAAATATTGAGAAGTATTGTTATGAAATACACTTAAAGCATTTTAAAAAACTGGTGAAATAAGTGAAAAATTGTACAGAAAAACACTGATATCTCTAACAACTATTTTTTCAATTTTTGAGAGGTGTAAAAACGGTTATTGTGCAATTATTTGCACTGAAATCATTGGGAGAGAAAGTGCATTAAAATCTGCTACAATTTTTAAAAATGAAAACTTAATTGAACTTTTTAATGAAATCATTTGTTATGAACATTTATTGTTCTATAAAAGTGACTGGATTTACTATTTAACAGTAAGTTTACCATGAGTTGAGCTTATCACTATTTGTCAAAGGGCGGAATTTTTATCAGATTCACCGACCCGGCACGAAGGAACACGGATTTAAACCAAAAGGCTGAGTGACGGGGCCGTCATAACAGCAACATCTGTGGTTGAGTCCTAAGAGCCATCACTGGCCGCGGTACAACCTTTCTCGTATGAAGTATGTCCCGTCATCGA
>JAOUZG010008327.1:9212865-9243689 GCA_026289955.1 Argiope argentata
TTTGTTTAGTCCGACAAAAATAAATACTTTAGAAATAGACTGCGATGATTTGTAAGTGCCAATTATTGTAAAGTTTAACGTTTTTAAGAATCGTTTTTTTAGTATTAGGCTTACAAAAGTATTTAAAATAATAAGAAAAGAATTATAAAAAATGATGTAATTTATGATGTATATACTTCTTTAGAATGGAACCAGATTTGTTTAGTCCGAAAATAGGACTGACAAGGATCATTAATTCAAATTACCATCATAAGCAATAAGTAACTACATTTGAAAAGAAATAAAAATTATAAAAAGATGTAACAGTTTATCTAGTTTAGAATTTAATATTTTGTTTAATTGTTTTAAGTTTAGAACAGTTTATCATTATTATTAGGTGAAACGGTAATACTAATTTTAGTGATAATTTTGTGGCAATGTAATTAAGTGTTGAGTAGCTTTGGGGATTGTAATAATTTAAAAATAGATTATGTTGTTTTGTAAATGACATTTTTTGTTGCTTTAAAAATAAAATATTTAATAAGTCATTAGTTAAAGTATTACCTAAATTTTTTATGAATATTTTGCTTATTGTTATCGTAAACATAAACCTATATTTATTATTAATCAATACCTCCTGAGACTGTTAAGGTTATTTATTGTGGTATATTTGTGGATTACTTGTTGTGGTGTAGAAGATATAAAACAATAATGTATATAAATGTAAATATATAGGCTAAATTGAAAATAAAATTTTCTCTACATAAAGTTTTCTCAAAAATGATATAAAGACTTAATAGTAAAGTAACTTTCAATTATAGTAATCTATCCAAATTTCTTTCGTACGCTACTTTTGTTTTTGTGAGGCTTTAAAATAGATAGTAGCTTTTGCTTTATATGTATTTTGACCTTTTAATGCAAAAAATTATAATGTTATTATAAATTATAGATATGCATATTTCAATAATGTTTTCAGTTTTAACAATTTCTTTTCCGAGGTTTTCATTGTTATGTATATCCTTGCTTGAAATTTAGGGGTAATTGAATTAAAGGTAATAAATATAACGATTTAGCAATATAGTTTTAATATCGCCTTGAATGGGTATACTTTTAATAAGTCTAAATTTTAATTCTAGTTTTAAAAAAGTAAAAAAAAAAAACACACAAATAAAATGCGTTTGAATCTAATAGGCCACAATAAATTAAGTGCTTATCTATTTTTATGTCTAAAATTTTTAGCTGATAGTTATATAAAACCACTAAATGATACGGGGAATTTTTTGAAGTTGTTGAAGTTGCTCTCATTACTATTTTGATTTCACGATTATGTTATATGTTACTTTTTAAAATTTACTACATGTTAATTTTTAAAATTTTCTTTGGCAATTGCATAAAAGAAAATATACTGTTCCAATTCATTTTTTATCACATTTTAAATGCAACCATAATTTTAATATTTTTAAGAGCGTAACAATGAAAATGAAAATACCTGCTAAAATTGAGCATTAATAGTATACATTTTATACGATAAAAATATTTAATTATATAAGTTATAGAAAAAAGTGTAAAATGGAATGAATCTTGGAAGAATGGGGGGATGTTCTATTTCATAGTGGTTAATATTCTTAAAAAGCCCTTAACTAACGAACTTTTATTTTTCAAATACAGTTTCAAAATATTCCAGAATATCTATTTTTCTGCTGGAATAATTTTTAATTAGATATAAGCAAGTTTATTCTTGGACATTGTTTTTAAAGCCTTTTAGTTGTTTTGAACTTTATTTAGACCAGTTCAAGACTCGCAGTCCCAATAAACTAAGAGTTTATGATTTTGAAAGCTCTATTTTACGACTACGTTTAAAATGAAATTACTCCTCTGCGCAATCCACTTTATGAGTTTTGTTATCGCGCATCTCTGTACACCATACTTGCAAAATTGAATTCCCTTTATATCAGAGCGACAATCACGTAGGGGCAGTTAATTTTTATAACTGGCATCTTGTGAAACAGATATTGGCTCAAATGTTTTAATGACCGCGCGCAGGTGTTATGATTATGCGAGGTTTTAAGTTTTGGTTAGTTCGTTTTTAATTTTTCTTTTTCTACAAGATTTTGAAATTCCGAGCTGAGATGAAATTACCTTTAAAAAATCTGAACTCGTGTGATAAAAATCTATATCTTGAAAATAAGAAAAGCCAGGATTTTTTATTTTTTAAAAAAATAAAAGAATTTTTCATTTTGCCATTCTTAAAATCGTTTGCAAATAAAATTGCTAAGTCTGAACCTGCGCATATGCAAAAACGTTAGTGAAAATCTATACTGTTGTTGTTGTTACTTATAGCACTTGCCATGGACAAGCCCGCTGATTCATCAGCAGATTTTAAGCCGGAAATATACGTCTCTTGTAAATCAATACTAATAACAATATATACTAATAACATGGTCTAAATCTATACTAATAACATGGTCTCCTTCATTGTTATTAGTTTGAAATCTATACTAATAACAATGAAAGAGACCATGCATAAATTCGCTCACTACAGATCGTTTGACCTTCAGCTACAAAATTTAGAAAATTTGACCTCCAAAATACTTCGCTACGATTCTACAAAACTGACTCGTGTGTGTGTGTTTTAAATTAAAAAAATATATACATTTTCAGTTATATCAATTTAAATTAATGAACAGGATTTTTCTAATCTTTAAAAAAATAGTTTTTATCATTAGCTTTTATTGCAAGATTGAAATCCACTTCTTATTCATCAAACGACGTGGTTAAAAATTTATCCCCACTTGTTGATACCTTTCGTTCAATGTCAGTAAAGAAGAAATCAATTTGATACATGTGTTACTTACATGAGGCAAACGAAAGTGAAGGTTCAGCACCGCTAAATTTAGAAAATAGATGAACCGACAATCTTAATTTTTTATAGCACTGTGGTGCAAGGATGTCTTGGTTCTGTTAGAAAGGTTCATGTGGACAATGATTGAAACCGGTGTAAGATAATTAAAATAACGCGGCATTAATGTCTACTATAATTTAACTATTTTGTCATCTTTTTATAAGATTTGATTGAAAGTAAACATAACCAGTCTTCTTTACGCCGGTCCTTAAAAACGGCTAGTTTTAAATCAACTTTATCCAATTCAAATAATTACTGATTTGGTAGAATTTAATGAAACAGCGATTACCGGGATTATTTAATTGCTAAATTTTAATCCATATATGCAGGTACTAACTTTAATTAATACTTCAAAGTTTAATGACTACTAAAATGAATTATGGTGCAGTTGTTTGAGTACTAGAGAATACTGGACTGTCAATAATTTAGCACTTTTTTTAAAATTTAGCCATTCTTATAGTACTGGATTTTCCCATAGGTGAATAGCAAGCTCGAGAAAGAAAAGAAATCATAATTCCATTAAGTGATATTAGAGCGAATTAAGATTTTTAATTATATTTTATAATATTTACTATGCACAGTATAATTTTCAATGAAATTTGTCGTTTTCTGATATTTTGGGCTATAAACTTCTTACTGTTTCAGTTTTTCGCGCATAAAATATAGAAAAAAGAAAACGTTGTAAATAAATAATAATAAACTAATTTATTTTGACGAATTTGTACTTTCCTGATCTCTTTGATTCTGAAAAGGGATAAGAAATGTACAGATTCGTACGTTTCTGATCTCTTTTTCTGAAAAATACTTATGCTCCTCGTTTACTGTCTGTCTGTTAGCACTACAATTGCTTTGAGATAGTCAGATGAAATTTGGTATGCGGATTTTATGTCAAATGTATAGACACCCAATCAAAGAGCGATTTTTAAAGAAATCTGTTCGGAGGAAATCTATCTGCATTTTGTCTGTCTATATATGGACACGATTACTTAAAAAAAGAACTAGATAAATTAAATTTGGTTCGAAGTCCTTCATTTAAAGTTTAGATCTTTATATCAAATTTTGTATCAAATACGTCAAAAGGTTGCCCGTCTTTTGATCTATACTTTTGCTTGTTTTTAAACTCGATAATCAATAAATTAAATAAAATTTCGTATGTGATTTGAATGCTAAAATGACAATTAAATTGCTTGAAAACTCTCTCTCTACAATACATTTCGATTTTCTTTATTATTCTGCAAAACATAAAGCAGTATTGTGAAGGACTCGGGAAATAAAAATCTGAGTACTCATAATGTTAATAATAAAGTCTACAATTTTCCATAGAGAAAAGAAGGGTATAGTTGCAGTTTTTTTGTTAGTTAAAGGAAATCTTTCCCCGAATTGTGAAGAGAATTCCCCTTACCCCTTTCGAATACAATGACGTGTCTGACATGCGCATCGAATGACTGAATTTTTATTTTCAAGCCTGCAATTAAGCCACAGAATTAAGTATTTAAATACGAAAAAATCAATATGAAGCGATTTGGCATCCCAAATGCTCCATGTAAATGATCCAAAAAAATCAAATTAACAATAAATTACCACAATAGGATGAGTTATCTAATTAGAAAGCTAAATAAATTCGTATGTCAAGTGGTTAAGGTAATCATATACTCTCGTTTATTTACCTTTGGTACGATTTGTGGCTAACATTTTAAAATATAGAAGTGTAGAAGGTAGTTATTAAGAACTAGTAATTGATTTGCATTTTGTTATTATTTTATTGCAACAATCTTCGAGTCTTAAAAATAATTTTTGATTAAGAACATTATTTTTTTTGCTTCGGAATAAAAGAATTTATTATTAAAAATTTCAAAACACTCCATAAATTCAATCATGAAAATTCCAAGGCAGGAAAATATTTTAATATTTTTTCTAGCAATTGATGATTGGAGTGGTGTTATCATTACTTCTTTTTCTTTTTTTAAGATTGTTCAAGACGCAGGAAACGGTTCTTGCTTTGAACAGAATAATATTATCTTCTTATCACTGAGGTCACGCGTGTGCATTTATGATGCACGTGAGAAAAATTTAGACTCCACAAAAATTATCTATATCATCCCCTTAAATTTAAATAAGATATGAGGCCATTAAGTGATTTTTTTAAAGATAGTTCTTTATGGGTTTTAAACGAAAATTTGAATTTAACTATCATATTTTATAACATTTATTAATATGAAAAATATGATAATATAACTTCAAGGATATCGTTAGAGTCTATTTAATTTTCCATCTGCCAATATATCAGTTGCATTAACAATTTAGGTGATTTCTGTAATAAGATATGTGACAAAAAAAAACACCCTTCGATTTTTGTCAAACTGAGTTAGATATCGTCCCTACTTATAATAACGATGGATATGAAATATGCATGTTAGTGCTATACAGGCCAAAATTCAGATCTGTTTTATACACCTGTAACGGCATGTTAATTTTGCTGTCTCTAGATGGCTTTACTAGTCAACTAATATTTTATGATCTAGCAATTTTAATAACATTAATATAATGATTAGAAAATTGTAAATTCTTTATAATATTTACTGAAATAATAATTATTAATATTTGCAGCAAATATTCATAAAATGTTTTTTTTTTGTATTTTCTTTTTAAATATATTTTCTGTTAACGCAAGGTTATAATATCTTAACTGTTCAATAACTTAACGGCTTGTAAAAAATGTTTGGCGCTCAGATTCAAATCTGGCGTCGCTTGTATAGTTGTTAAAATTTGGAGTCAGCAGTTGTCAAATAAATCCTATAAAAATGAAGGAAATGTTATGTTCTTGAAATTGTGTTATTAATAACTATTTACATAGCACGAAGCACATAACACACCTATCAAATTAGTATCATAATATATAGATATATATATATACTTATATAAATTAAATCACAAAATATTTATATTTTCACATGGTATTATAATTATTTTTATGCAGCTCTATTTTCAGAAGCTATAGCGAAAAAAGACAATTCAACTTGTATTTTAATTAATTAAAGTTCTAATTGAAAATTTTAATAAACTGCTTTGAGATGCTCATTTCGAATCTCCAATTTATATGTGTGTACCAAATTTAGTAACTATAAGTAATTTAGTAACCAAATTTAGTAACCTATAAAGTACTTGCACATATACAAAAATTTTTTGTTGATCTTGCTTTCATCAAAATAGCGCTGCGCTTAAAGCTGCAGATTAATTATGCGATGCACGAGATAAATGTATTTTTTATGAGTTCACAAGATTTATATATATTTGCTATATATTCCATTTACTAGAAAAATTTCTTAATATTTTTTTAAAAATAAAAATGTTATTTTTACTCCACTGTTGAATTTAATACGTGGGCAGCCATCCCATCAGATCTATTTGTCCACGAACGTGGATTAGTATATCTGATGTACATTTTAATTAGGTAGAGATGATATCTAGCTTAGTTTAATTAATTTGATAGGTGTAAAAGAATTTTCTGAATTTTGGATTATATAGCGCTAACATGAATATTTCATATCCATCGTTATTATAAGCAGACGATATCTAACTCAGTTTGATAAAAATCGAAGTTTTTTTTGCTCTCATAGACTTAGTTTAATGAATCTTTTTAAAAATATACATTTTTTTTGCCTAGTTTTTAACAATAGTTGCCAGTATTGTTGCCCTGAAATTCAAATGGGTTGCATTGCCTCACCAAATACTTTATCACGTTATTTTATAAAACTTCCAAACATAAGAAACCGAATAACTGCGATCAAATATAACTGGGACGTCTTGCAGGAGAGCTGGGCGTCCCAGGTTCGAGTCCCGGTTCGGACATGGTTGTTCTTCTGTGTTCTATCTGTAAGATGTATGAATGTGCCCCTATCTTAAAAAAGGCTGTGCGCGTGACTGTGCAGCTAAGCCATTCTCTTGGCCCTGGTTGATCGTACTTCAAAACAAGAGGCACTCCTTTCTGCTTAAAACTCGCTAATGCTTTGGTGGAGCTTGTCCATGGCAAGTGCCACTTATAACAGCGAGAACAAACATAACTAATATTCCAGATGAGGTTGGTGATCGCCAAAGACGACTGATATTTTATAAACATGAAAAGTGGACCGAATAATAAGTTGTTCTATCTGTTTTAAGATAACTAAAACTCTTATAAACCACTGATATTGAAAAAAATATGGTTTCCGTGTTAAGACAATGTCCAGTTTAATTCGGCAATATTAGTGAAATAATAATTTAGCGATAATAATATCTTAATTTGGCGATTATATTACATTATATACAAACATTTAATAAATGTTTCTTAATAATCTTTTTTTAAAATATATTTACAAATGGAATTGGTGGCAAATGGACATTTTAAATTCTTTTATTCTATTGTTCATTTCTAAGATTTTAGAGTACTAATTTATCAGGAGCTATTTTAACTTTTAAAACATTCAGTAAATAAGTTAAAAATTGAAATAAAATAAAATAAAATAAAAGAATAATAACTGCAAATATGCTAATTATTTTAAGAATTTTACGCCGGCGTCCTGGTGGAGAGGTAGTGCGTCTTTCTGGTGATCTGGACTTCCCAGGTTCGAGTTCTGGTTAGGGCATGGTTGTTCTTCTGTGTGCTATCTGTGAGGTGTATGAATGTGCCCCCCTGTAAAAAGGGGATGTGCAAGCGAACGTGGTGAGTTTGTAGCTAAGTCGTACTCTTGACCCTAGTTGGAGCTACTTCAAAAACAAGAGACACTCATTCGGCTTAAAATCGCGGACGGTCGTCAGCTCGCTTGACCAAGGCAAGTGCCATTAGTTACAACATTTTACGCTGGCTCTCTTGCATCGATGTAGCGCGTCTTCCTCGTATTCTGGAAGTCCCGGGTTCGTGTCCTGGTTAGGGCATGGTTGATCTTCTGTGTGTTATCTGTGAGATGTGTGACTGTGCCCCGCTGTTAAAAGAAGCTGTGCAAGCAATGTGGTGAGTGTGTAGCTAAGTCGTACTCTTGGCCTAGTTGGAGCTACTTCGAAAACAAGAGACGCTCCTTTCAGCTTAAATCTGCTGCTGTATCAGCAGGGGGCGTGTCCATGGCAAGTACCATAATTAACAACAACAACATTTTACTGTAATTAAGCGATTATTAAAAAATAGGCAAAAATAGATTTCATATCAAAATCTTTTAAGTCTGTGGCATTAACTTCTACTTAATTCTACTTAAGAATTCAATTTTTTACAGAAAATACCCACGGTTTGAAAGTAATATTGTATTTTAAATTCCTTTTTAAGAGGACGCGTGATCACCATATAATTAAATCAAATATTAAAGACCTCTGATAACGGATCTGTCGCAGTAAATCTTAGCCAGAGTTATAATTACGAGGAAAAAAGTATCACTTTAGTTATGGCTCATTAATTTAACTGAATCGCATTAAATTAATTGAGGAAATTTAATTTGTCGTAAAGAATTTATTATTTTTATTGCCTCTGGAAGACGCGAGCCCTCGTCTTTTGTAAAGGGGAAAGAAATAAATAATTCCTGTTTACTTTTTATGTTTATTTTACAGTTTTCTTTGTAAATGGGGCAGATAGTATCGCCCGTGATGTGTCAAGTTGTTTATTTACCGATTATTTAGTCCTTGATGTCAATCTAACTTTAGCCTAGATAGATGGTCCACTTTTTCAACTGCAGATGTTTGGATGAAACGCACACGATCTGTAGTTTTGTTCTTTCTTTTTCAAGTTTTGATTGAAAGAAAAAAGGAAGCGAAATGTATTTGCCGATTATTTTTGATAAGTTAAGTGAATAGCGTGTCTGAAAGGTTGAATATTTTTCCCATTACTTCTTACAAAAATTTTAAATATTTATTTTTTTTACGCATGAGATTGATTTTAATTTAAAAAAATGTTACTGTTGAATAAATTCATAAAATTAAATATTATTTTTCTCTTTATTTGCCTATATGTAAACGTTTTTACACAATTTTAAGCAAACAGAGAATGAAAGAATTGATTTAATATGTATTAGTTCATTTGGAAAACTCAAGACAGTTCCTTAGCGTTTAAGGAAATTAATTATAAAATTAAAACTTTAAATAATATGGAATCTTAGGAGAATCTAGACTTCAGGGAATACTTAGGAGAATATATAAATGAAGTCCATTCTAATTGTAGCCTATCATATTATAAAATTGTTAAAACCAGGTATACGCTTCTAATTGGAAAAAATATTGCTAATGATTCACATTCGGTTAATTTTTCAGAATGGTACAAAGAGTTTAAAATCTTGGCTTCCTCATTGTGAAGATGTATTTTTACATAAGATAAGTTATAATGAAAGAAAGTTTTATTATCTTATTGTATACAGCTATTCAATAAACAAATAATTTCCATCTATTATAACTGTTATCAAAATTTGGTAAAAAAGTTTTAATAGTATATTTTTCCAAGTTATTTTTTCCCTATAGCCATAAACTACGATTCTTTCCACCCTGCCAAAGTGTCCGGAGAAAACTAAAACTGAAAGGGGAGCCCTAATTGTTTTCATTGCGATCCATTCCGCTGAAAGTAGGGTCCATCGTCGGAATAAAAGTAACTCGCCCCTGCATGATTTTCCCCACCAAAAAAAAAAGAAGATAAAACCGACTTCTTATTTGCCAGCTTCTTTTCACGTATTGTGAAGCCTTAATTCGCAGTAAAATTATTTTTTTAAAAAGCTATCAATAATATTTCAGATTTCAATTGTTTAATATAGGGCAGAGTATATTTTTCTTTAATTTTGATTTAATTATAAAATATTAAATACTAAAACTTTAATGACTTTTCATAATTTAACATTAGTTATAAGTTAAACCTGAATAGATAATAGTACTAGTAATAAGTTGATATGTGAAGAATGTTAAATGATTTCCGAGAATAGCATATGATTGTAATGATGCATATGATCTAATAGCATATGCTTGTAATGATGCATAGGATTTAATAGCATATCCTTGTAATACTTTCTATTCTTCATCATAATGTCAATAAAACTTTTTTGTGCTATCTTCTCAATTATGACTAAACCGCATAGCTGTGTCATATTTATCGATAAATAATCTTTCAATATCTTCATTTCTTAATGAAATATCCTTGTTCCTTCAGTTCTCGAAACAAGATAAAAAAATATTTTTCTAGAATAAAACAGAACAAAAAACAAAACAAAAGCAATCGCTGGAGTTCTAAAACTTTATCTAATTCTCCCATTTATGTGCTATTTCAAACCAAATCAATACAAGAGAGAAAGAAAAGAATAAGAAGAAGAAGAAGAAAAAAAGAGTAATTCTTGAATAAGGACATCCATTTCCAACCTCACCTTATCTTCTCCGCACTACGCAACGTCCTTTCTACAATCAACACGAACCTCTCTTATCAGGCGAACTTTAAGAAATAACCACTAACATTTCATTCCAAAGATTCTCTTCTTTTTTTTTCTTTCTTTTCTTTTCTTCCTTCAAACGCTATTTGGCCCTCAGAACTTTACTTAGATTTAATCTAACACTTAATGCCGATACAAAATCAACTTCCCCTATCAGCATCAACCCTAAAAGCTGGTGGCACGGCTAATAAATAACCTGATAGGCAAGATCCATTTCGCTGATAAGATCCGAACGGCTGGCACCTGCTTCGAATGTAATAAGGTCTGTTCGAGCGGGGCAGAATTCGGATTTCAAACGACTTACGACTAGCAGCAGCACATCTGCTTTATTGATTGAAAAAAAATATAAAGCAATAAAAATCGTTTGGAGTGTTATGTAGAGTGTTTCCAGGGTGTGTTCTATAAGGTAGTTGAGTTGCGTAGGTGGATGTCTCATGCTGGAATCGGATTTCGCTTTTCTGTGGAGCAACAGGAAGTGGCAATCGTCGGAAATCATCGACTCGAATCTTGTCGGTTTTAAAAGGATTTCGCAGCCTTTTGAAAGAGCATTAATTTTTAGATTTTGAGAATGATAAATGAAATAGTTTGTGGTTATAGTAAGTGTTTGTTGCTGAGAGTGTTATCAGTTCGAATAATTTCATCTCTCCCAAGCAATAGATGACTCTTTAAAGTTTATTTTTATTCCTGGGATATTGAAACTGTTTAGGTTATATTATTGTCGTGTGAACATTTTGTAGTTTGTATCTTATTTACCTACTATTTTATATCTGAAAACGTAAATCCTTGAAAATTTAGAAAAATAGGCTTAAGATAGGCTATGTCTGGGACAAAATTATCTTTTTGTGAACTCAACGTCTGAATATTTTGTAGAAAATAAAACGAACCCCCATTAGTTGATTAACAAAATTAAAACAAAAAATATTGGGAAGTAGCAAAATAATCAAATAGTTTAGAAAATAGTACGTGCAAAATAAACCATACATTTTATTGTAAATTTAATATTTCTATTTCATCAAATTGACCATGACCGAAGAAGGAAATCAAATTTCTGGTACAGAGGTAGCTTGTCTTCCTCGTGTTCTGGGCGTCCTGAGTTTGAGTCCCGGTTTGGGCATGGTTGTTCTTCTGCGTCCTATCTGTGAGATGTGTGAATGTGCCCCTCTATAAAAAGGGGCTGTGCAAGCAAATGTGGTGAGTGTGTAGCTAAGTCGTACTCTTGGCCCTAGTTGACATGGCTTCAAAAACAAGAGACCCTCCTTTCGGCTTAAATCTGCTGCTGTATCAGCGGGGGGCTTGTCCATAGGCAAGTGCCATAAGTAACAACAACAAGAAATCAAATTCTGTATTTGAAAACTACATTTTTCAGATATTTCTTTTGAAAGGAATTAAAATATTGTTAATCTTTTTTTAAAAAATTCTCATTGGTACGTAATACTGGTTTTAAACTAAAATCCAAAAAAAACAAAAAAACAAATACAAATAATCAAGTTTTTTGGCTTACCCAGGTTATATTATATTATTACCTTTAAACCTTTCTGGTTCGAATTAGAAAAATAAATTATATCTCATAAATTCTTTTTAATTTTTAGTATCCATAATAGTAGAAAGTAGTATGAACTATTTTACTATTTTATTTGGTACTATCAGTTTGTTAATTCTTCTTTTTGAATGTTTATTAACTTTCATTATACTTCATTAAGCAATCATTGTTATGAATAACATAAGACGAAATTTCCTGACTTGATGTAACTTCTCGATTTTCAAAAGTAAATCCTTCTTTGATACTATTATTTCTCCTTTTTATTTGTAAGGTTTTTAATTAATCCGACCACATCAAATTAAAAAAATTAATGTGGATCAAAACATAAAGACAATACTTAATGATTCAATTCTAATGAACCATTCTATGAAACCATTTTAGATTGTAAAGGAAGCTAAGTCAAGCAATTTAAAGTTTTATTTTACTTATTACATAATAATTCATGGTTATTCAATATTATGTATTTCAAATCAATTTAATTTCTCAAACTTGTTTTTGTTTAAAAAAGAAATATACATGTTTCAACTTTATTGTTCACGCACCCACAAAAAAAATCCCACAATAAATCTTGATATCTTTAATTCATTGTGTAAGCAAAACGATACATCGAACAATCGCGCTTGCTTATTTTTGAAAATAGAGACAAACAGAAAATCAACCCATCATTTGTTTTGAATAAAAATGTGAAAGTTATTTACACTAAAGATGCTAAATATGGTACTGAATCTTATCTCTCTCTCTCTTTTCGTTTTGAAATTATTGCGTTCACTTATAATCGAACGACTAGATAGACAGACTTACTCTAAGCAGATTTCACTGAAAAATTTATAGAAATCTGGGTATTTTGTGTAAAGACTTATTACTAAATTTCAGTGGTCTAGTTCAAATCTTTTTTTTTTTTGTCTCAGATAGACAGACATTTTCAAAAATGTGGCTTTCAAACTTAGGTAGATCTCAAACTTGGAGATTTATCTAAATCTCAAGTGCGAATTTTTTGGTGATTACTTTGGTGATTTTTTGTATACATCGTATTCGAGAAAGTAAAAAATATCGTTTTCAGACTTATGAAAGCTTTACATTTTGCAAGTCATAAAAATCTTGGTTTTTTAAAAACAATATTAACATTTATCATATGTAGATATAGAATCTCCTCCTAAATAAGACTCGATATATCTAATGCAGAATGAAAAAAACAACAACTTTTTGATTGTTTCATGTTACCACAAAAACCTATTAAATTTTAAATCAAATTCATCTATTAGAAGAAATGTTTTCTTAAATGATATTTTTCTTCACAGTGCCAGGACACTGCATAACAGTTACTTATATTCTGTAATGTATACCACTTATTATCATGAGAGAACATGATGTTATTTTGGTTAGGAGGGTTGGTGTCTCCGAAATTTGAAGGCAAGAAATAATCGTTTTTTCATTGGTAGATAGCGAGTCCCCTGACCCATAATATTTGAGATTTGTTTTGCCAGTATTGTTTTAGACATTTAAATTTATTATCAATCGTTTTTGTTTGTCGTTTCATGAAATGACGTTATCTTCCAGTTTGTTTACGATTTCTTATTTTTAAATAATTAATCGCGAGCCCAAAAGATCGTTTTTTGATTGTTTTGTGAATTTTCTTTCAGTTTACTATCGTATAATATTAGAATATCATTTTAATACCAATCTGCATTACGTTGTTTGGATTTTGCCACAAATACAATAGCTATCAGTAATAATGAATTTTCTGTCGAAATGATTGAGTTTTTTTTTTTTTTTTTTAATCTTAAAATCTGTCGAGCTCCAAAACTTTCTTTGCCAGGTAGGAAAATTGAAAATGGAAGTTTAAAAAATTATCATTAGAGAGACCGTTAGAGAAGTCTAGTAATTTTTTCAAACCATTTTAAACTGGTTAATGACTTTAATTAAGACAAATAATCTTTTAAATATAATAATGTTCTCACATGATAACTTGAAATTTGCGATCGCAGATTTCATTTTATATATATTTTGTTGTGTATAATATATATTTATATTCTATTTTGTATATCTTTTGTTTATATTTTGTTGTGTATAATAGATACTTATATTCTGTTACATATAACAGTTACTTATATTCTGTTATGTATAATACCTTATGTCCAAAAAGTTCCCGGGCTGATGATTTGTAAATTTATTTTACAAAAACAACAGGTTTTAAAGAATTTTTTTATGCCAATAATAAAAAGCACCTTTAACATAACTAAGGAAAAAATACTAAACTTAAATTTATAATAAATGTTCAAAATGTCCACCCCTTTCTTGGAGACAAAGCTGAACTCGTTTGAGCATTTTTTTGGAAGCGCGTTTTAACATGCTAGGAGTGATTTCTAGTATCCTTTGGGTAATTGCGATTTTCAAATCATCTATTGTTTGAGGATCGCCTTCATGAACTTTGCCCTTTGAATATCCCCTCAGAAAAAAGTCCGGGATGGTCAGATCAGGAGATCGAGGTGGCCAAAGATTTTTTGACATAAGTCGATCTCCGAAAAAAGCTTCAAGCATGTCCATGGTTTCATTACTCGTATGGCAAAATTTAATATACTTGAAAAAAAATCATGGACAAATCACGGACAAAAAATCACGGACAGCGGGAAGACCGAGCACTTCGCAGGAAAATGTTGATCGCAGGATTTTTTGGACACCCGGTAGTTACTTATATTCTATTATGTATAATAGTTACTTATGTTCTGTTATGCATAAAGGTTATATATATTCTGTTATGCATTAAAATTAATTATATTTTGCCTATACTTTATGACTTAGATTGAAGAAAAATATGATAATTTTAACTCAATGTGTTTATTTTTTGTATTCCAGGAGAGCCAACGGATTTTGACCACGTAGTTCCGGAATTGAACCTGCCTTCCAGTCACCTGTACCTCAGAGAGTTCGGCGGAGAGTCCCTAGTGCTTGCGAAAGAGCGCCTCAAAGCGGGAACCGTGCTAGGCACCTATAAAGGGCACCTGCAACAACCGGTCACGGAAGACAGTAACGGTCTTTTGAAAGTGAGTGATCATTTACTTGGAAGCACTTATGTATTGTGTCTCATAACAGCCGGAAATGTTTTGTATATTTCCAAATAGAACCACAAAATATAAGGTGTTCATTAATTATTCTCGGGATTTCCGTACCTCATAACTTTCGAATAAAAAATATTTCGCTAAAACCGATTACGTATTCGTAAATTACAATTCAAAGAGTTTTATTAATGACTAGCCGCCTTTGACGACCAGTCGGTTCGCCAGTATTAATGCTCACTAAAATTTTCATATAATATTTTATGTAGCTGTGTCTCATGACAGGTTTTTCACCAAAATATTTTTAAACCAAACAAATTATGATAATCAAATAATTCATTTATCGTATTATTTTCTTCAGATGGTCTGTTCATTGTACTACTCGTCTTTCTCTTTTTATCCGAGCAATGATTGTCCCGGAATTGATATTTTACTTAAATGGTGGAGGGAAAGGTCTAAAATTCTACGTTTTTATAGAATAATGAGATACAAATTTTCATAAATGTAAACACACTAAACAAATAAAGACACAATTGATTTTCAAGAGATGCGAAAGTTTAAAAACAGCTTGGAAAATGCCGCGCACAAAGGAAATAATGGTGACACACACACACACACCCTTCTTTTCTTTATTTTTCTATTCTTTTTTTCTTCACTACTTTTTTTTCTACAAACCCTTTTTGCACTCTGTTATTCTTTTTTTTCTTTCTTTATTATTTTTTTTATTTCCATACAGACTAATAATAAAAGCAAGAATTTTCTTTCTTTTTTAAACATCCCGTTATCTATAAATGAAAACCAATTGACTTCGCGCATTTCTTTCTAAACAAATGATAATTTATTACTTCCTGCTATCTTAATCAGTTGGTGTGGGGGAAGGAAATGAAGATTTTTGGCGGGAAAGGAAGAAAAGTGTCGTTTTAACTATTTTCCTCGCAGTTTTTTCATTTTTTCTCTCCATAAGAACCATCCTCGTGTCTTAACGAAAATATTAAAATAAAAATTAGCCGAATCAATCGAGCCGTTCTCTAGTTTTGCGCTTAGCAACGCATTTCGAGCTCCATTTTTATTAATATAGATATTAAAGTGCGCAAAATCCTTATATTAAAGCTTCACTTTGTAGGCATTCACTTTGTGGGCTTTGTAGGCATTAGCACTTCGTAGGCATTCAGCTGAAGGCGGTTATGGAAAACGTTCCATATTGTCGTATGCGGCATATGTATCTGCACAGCTGATTGTCTCGTTGATTTTCGTGGACTACGAGATAACGTTTCTTGGATGCGATCAACATTTTCCTGCGAAGTGCTCGGTCTTCCCGCTCCCTTTCGGTGAAAAACGCCACCAGTTTCCTGAAATTGTGTTAACCAGCGTCTGGTAGAATAATCCGAAGGAGGATCTTTCTTTTACGTGGTCCTGAAGTGACATTGAGTATTTGACTGGTTTAGTTTCGGAAAACCACAATGCACACATTGCTTTTTCTTGCACGGTTGCCATTTTTATTTATGACGTCATAATTACCCAGACAATAAATGCGCTAAGATTGCATTGTTGTCACGTAAAATTCTTTGAATTGTAATTTGCGAATATGTAATCAGCTTTTGCGTAATATTTTTATTCGAAAGTTATGAGGTACGGAAACCCCGAAAATAATTAATGAACACCCCGTATATATCAATAGTGCCGTGAAAAAGATTAGATTTTTGGGAAACCATAACAACGCACCAATCGTGTTTTATTCTCCAATCGGCATTGAAAATAATGTTTGCAGATTTTTACATTATAATTCGATTTTTTTTAAAATTCATGAATATATAAATATAAATATTCCATGCAAAGTTCATTCGATTACCTCTTTCATATGTTACGTGGACAGTATTGCGATCCGGAATTTGTAACGTTTGCAGATGTCCAAATTATGTTACGACCTTTATTCCCAAGAATACACAGAGCAAAAATGTAAGATCTTCGATGGTAGGGAAAGTTGTACCTGCATGTCCAGTTTAGTTTAGTTGTATTAACGTCCTGCTTTTAAGCAACACTAATGCTATTTTTCGACGGACCTTCTAATTTTAATTTGAAATCGGATGACAAGAATGATACCGGAGATAGCATCCCTTCGAAATTTTCCACCACAGTAGTGGGAGGACAATAAACGGGAAAATAAAACTTTTCCCAAATTGGAGGGGGAGGTCTGGGAGAGGGGCAATTTGAAGGGGAGGCTTGATACAACTTTAACCCTAATTTTGAGACTAAAGTTAACAAAATTGGAACCTAACATAAAATCTCTGTGCAGCAAGTATCAAGCTCAAGGATCTCACTAAATTAAAAACAAAAATTAATATAAAAAAATCAGTATTAAAATTATTTGGAATTTGTTCTAAATTATGATTGAATACCATTAATTATTTTCTTATATATATATATATATATATAATATAATATAATATAAATTTTTTTCATTATATGTTTTGAAATTTTACTTTCTGTGTTTTGTTACCAATTTCATAGTGAGTTATTTTTAGAATCCATCATTTATGTTTCTTAAGTTAACAAATCAATTTTTTAATGTTAAATATTGTGTGTAGTACATGGGGGGGGGCGTGAACACTTTAGAAAGGTTGAAGTGGGGCATGGCACAAGAAAGGTTGGGAAACACTAGCTTACACGATGATTCAACGGTAGAATTAGGTCTGAAACCTGTATCCTTCCAGTTTTCCAATCAGATAGATATATTGAGAGCGAGGAAAAAACGCCATAATATTGAAAAAAAAAAAAAAAAAAAAAAAACAGACTGCGAATAATTTTTATAAATGGACTTTGAAATGAATCTTTCTAATTAAATTTCTCTACTGTATTCAATTTTCTTTATTTAACATTATTTTACCTGCATTATCTCACAATAAAGTCTATAGATATATAAAATGTACAACTATAAACCTGCACTGTTTCTATGCCGCCTCTGAGAAATATGATGGAAATGGGAAATTCCATCCCATGGGGTTGGGGGGTGGATCTCTAAGTAATATGTATATTAAAGTGACTTATATCCTAAAACACGGGAATTTTCAGATAAGAGATGGAAATGTAACATTCAGACAAAAACGTGGAAAAAGTTCAACTTATTTCGGGACATTTGATTATTTTATAACTAGGAGCAATAGTTACGTGAGTTTGAATAGTAAAAACATCCGAAGGTAACGATATATTGAATTTTTCGCAATTTCTATCGTATTTAGATGATCGTAATGCAATTAAAATAGGGTTTCTTAAATTAATGCATGTATACCAACACTGGTACATTATTTTCGATAGTACAATCTTTAAGAAAAAAAAAAGAAGAAAAGATAGAATAAAATATAATTTTGTTTAGCAAAAAATCGATACAATAAAATACAATTTTTAAATAAAAATATGAATAAAAAATTAACGTAAAAATTATTTCAAAATAAATATGAAATGGCACTTTGATTCTATTCAATGTAGACGTCATAATAAAATATTACAAATTAGACTCATCCGCTGAACTATTTATCATCCGTATGTTACAAAATAGAATGATCCATCGCACTAATTATCATAAATAATAAATAGGTTTAATTTTTAGTATTGAAATTGTATATTTATATTAAATGTGCAATTGATTAGAATATTTTCATCAGAGTTATGACAATAGGCCTATTTGCTAACGTTGATTTTATTTGGAAGGAAAACAAATATGGATTAAATATCAACACGATTGAATTACACTTTGCTGTATGCTTCTATTTATTTCAAATTTAAAGACTTAACTTTATATTCAGAATATTTATCACATCAAAAATGCTCCAAAATTCAGCTTTTAACTTTATTAAATGAGAAGGTAGCAAATGTGGTGTCGCCATCTATATGTCATAATTCTTACTATTTTTTTTCAGGTTAATCGTTCCGACGGCGGATCTCCAGTTCACGTGATGCTTGAAGATGAAGGCCATTGGTTGAAACTTATGAGAACGGCAAATTTACCCACCGAAGCCAACATTTGCCTTCGCATCTCACGTAAGGCCGTTATTCATTAATAGAAATACAGCTTTTTAAAATCGTAGGTTTAAAATTATCGATTATTTAAACTTCTTAATAGTTGTTTTTTAATTTTTTTTGTTTTTCTATAAAATAAATATTTGACTTTTTACTAAACTTTTGTAAATATATTTTTTGATATAACTAGTACGATATAAAAGAAACTATTTTCCTTTTTACTTTCTCGTATAGAAAAAGTAGAGAAAATTTTACAATAGTCAACAAATTTCAACTTGCCATTTTGAGGAACCTTTACATTTTAAATTTTCTTGAATACGGGAAATACATTTTTACTATTATGTACTTTGTATGTGAATACAATAATTCAAAAATTTGTTGAATTACATGCATGAAATATGGTATATGAACGTTATACTATATTTGTAGTATATTCAGGGTCCGACTTAGCCCATTTGGGGCCCGGGGTAAAAACATTTTGGGACCCCCTCTGCTTTATTATTTTAGTAATGAGAAGCATTCATAAAAGAAGGAAATGTAAAATAAAATTTCTATTCAATTTGGGGACCCCCACTTATGTGGGCCCCTCAAATCCTGCTGAAATCATGCCTGACTAAGGCAGGTGCCCCTTATGCCCCTGCCTTAGTTAGACCCTGAGTATATTTATATCAAATTTTGAATGAAATTCAGTCAAAGAAAGTCCACCTGTCTGTCCGCTGCAAAAAAAAAAAAAAAAAAAACCCTAAACTGTTAAAATGTAGTACGTTACTAATACTACACTTTTAAATTCTAATTTAAAGTTATATTTTAAAAGTCATATTGATTATCTGAACAAGCAACGGAAATAAATGAACCAAAATTTATATTGTTTATAATTTTTTTTATTCCTATTATTGTTTATTTACTGACTAAATGAAAAGTTATGCTTTTGTTTACTTTCAGCTTTTTTTTAAAAAAATCTTTAATTCCTCATATTCTTTTCATTCAATGGGTCAATATTTATTTTAATCTGATTTCCATAACTAATTTTTAGATCCACTGCAATTACGCTTACTTTGTTATGTTTCTATTTATCTTCATCTAAAATATCCTGCAACTAATATATATTTTTTCATTCTTAAACACTTTGATAATGTTCATAGGATTTTCTATTAAAATTTTCGTTAGTTAATTACAAACATATCTGATAAGTGCTTAAGAGTATAATAGCTATTCAGACGGTACAGCGTCTAGTATAATAAGATGTATGGATTGATATTTTTTAAATGTAAATTATATGAAATAAATTTATTGTTCAAAATATTCAACTGTTCAAGTATTTGAAACAGGACAGATAAAGAAAAATGAAGCTTAAAAATAGTATCAAATAGTGCTTCAAACTAAGGGTCTGTGTTGGACTAGACTATAAAGGGTAGATAGCTGTTATGTTGAGAGAGGGTCACAAGCAGATCAATGTAAAAACTAATTTCGAACTCCTATTATTATTCCAGTTCACAAATAATAAACTTATAAAAAATACAAATGTTAAAAATCATAAAATATTAAAATAATGTTATTTGTTTACTTAGTATAATTAGTCAGTGTGTTACGTCCATGATTGCGCTTACTAATAAATACATATGACTGTTTCAGTAATCTTATGTACGAACATGGTTGCCGACAATTTAAAGTCATAATGATTTAATGGAAAAACTACACTTATAAAAAGTGATCAAAATAAGATGGACTACCTAATATAAATCAACATTGTTTAAATTAAGAATGCATTGAAATGTAAAATTTAATCGATCAGTTTATTAAAAGACTGTCCTCGTTATATGCTCTACCTGTGGCAGCAAAATGTTTAAATCCGCCTCTGTTAGAGATAACAGTTTTTGGTGACCTTTGAATTAATACTAATAATCCATTTTATCTTAAAAATAAACTTCACAATAATTAGATTATTTTCGGCATATAAAGTCAACTATGTTATGTACCCTCTAATAAAAAAGAAAAGAAAACTAATGAAAGCACAAAATGCAGGGTTGATTGGATAGTGGAGTTCTAGTTTTCTCTGATTGCATTTTTTATGTGTATGTATTAGAGGTGTGTGTCTGTGTGTGGGGGGGGGTAGGTTATCGGATCTACGTTGGAAAAATAGAAATCAAAAATATAAATATGAAAGTTCTACACTATGAGAGTGGATGATTCCAAACAAGAATTATATTTTTTGTCTATTTTTATCTATTTTTTGTCTATTTTTGGCTATTTTTAGCAGGCCATATTAATGCATATTAATGAAGCTTTTAACTGTTGTAGATTTACAATCGTAGCAATTAATTGCTTATTATCAAAACTAACCATTTTTAAAATTAACATGATTGGCTAATGCAAA
The DNA here is from genome assembly GCA_026289955.1 of Argiope argentata. Classification (NCBI taxonomy): domain Eukaryota; kingdom Metazoa; phylum Arthropoda; class Arachnida; order Araneae; family Araneidae; genus Argiope; species Argiope argentata. The sequence continues at coordinate 9,234,149 of JAOUZG010008327.1, forward strand.
TTATTTGAGTTATATGTACGTAATAAATACTTATTAGTTATAACGTACATACAATCCAAATTTATTAAAATTAATTCCTTACAGTTGATTAAAATTATAATGTACAATTGATTAAAATAAACTTTTTAAATATTATCAAGATTAGACTGTGATATTTAGATTGCATGTACATTATAATTGATTAATATTAGCTATAATAGGGCCGGGATGGCTTAGTTGGTAGAGTGTTGGACTCGTACTCCTTAGGTTACAGGATCGATGCTCACCGGCCAAACGATTCCCCGAGTGTAGGGCGACTGGCGCTCGTTAAATCTGTTCGTGGTCGCTAAGTCCTCCATGTCGAGAGTAATACCTCTGGGGGACTGGGTCAGAGGTGATCGTTCTCTGTTCCAGGTCTAAATTACGATCCGAGATGTATGAATGAATTTGCATGAATGAAGTCCGCCCCCTAAAAAAGGTTGTGACGTGTGAGTAGCTAAGACGAACTCTAGATGGCGCTACTTGTAAAAACAAAGAGACGAATTTCTTAGACTGAAATCATCTGCTGATTGTATCAGCGGGGGTTGTTCAAGGCAAGTGCCATTTGTCACAACATAGCTATAATGATTACATGTATATAATATTTGGATTTTTAGATTAGTTCATGGTTAAAAATAACTGGCTGTTAGTCATGCTTGAGGAATTCCTTATTTTATCTGTCACTTAACGATTACGAACTAAGTTATAATTATTTATCTAGATTGATTATTCACGATGAGTCTCTTTGCACTCGGTACATATGCGCATGCTCAGTCGGCTCAAGGCTATTTTTTCTTATCTCAAACGATAAGAAAATAAACCGATAGACAACTTTCACCAGATGTCTCATCTGGTTATGTAACACACAAGACGAGATCATATTGTGGAGAACTTCCTTTGCATACCCTGCCAACACTTTCGCTTCGGTTCCTACGAGTTATAATTGGTATGTGGTGATTGAATATCTGTCGAGAAATTTCCGGTCTTATCAATGGACGAAAGTGCTGTTTAGATAAGGCGATGAAAAGATAACATCGATGCCTTCCAGAAAGATATTTTGTTTGCCTTTTCGTTGATTTCGTTTTCGGTAATCGTTACGTGATTAGTTATTGATGTTTAGCTCTGAGAAGTGACATCACGACAAATGCAAACTATCATCGCGTTTATCTTATCGGCTTTTTCTCCGTTTATTATGAACTCGAAGTGATAAGGAATTATCTAATCAGCTAACCTCAATTCTAGCCATTTCGGTAATAAAGGTTTGAAGTTACAAAGTCTTCGGGAAATAAAACTTTAAAAAATATATATGTGTGATACGATAAATCTCTCACTTTTTTTCATATTTGAATAATATTAAAGCCATTCCATATAGTTTTATTTTTGAGAAATTAACTGAAGCAAAGCTTAGGAAATCTTGATTCACTTTTTTTCAATTCCAACTATTAGTTCACTCGCTCCCTACATATATATAAGTATATATCTTGTACAAATTTTCAATCGTTAATAAAATACTGTTTATTCACCCAATCAAGTTCAAGTAAATTTTTTAAAACTGGTAGTGGATGACACTTGATGTTAATATAGATTTTTCAAATTTTAATTCAATTTTTTATTGATTAATTAAAAACTAACTTTCTTCCAAAAAATCTTCATTTTCTAGCCTCTAAACAAGTAACGAACTCGGTTTGTTTTTTCTTAAAACCAATGAGGTAAGGCTTAACATGCTTTCGGCCGATTATTTTAAACGATTCTGTATATTTTGATAATGCTTGATGCATTTAAAATCAAAAAATTCTAATGAATCGATTTTTCCAATTCACCTTGATGTACTTTCGAATTAAAATAATTCAGGATATAGAAAATTAGAAATTTCTAATCTGTATTGCGTACCCCAACTTATGTAGAAAAATCACTCATTTTGCGTTGCCACAATTGGCTTTAAACCCTTGATTGGCGTTGAAAATTCAACGCTAGTATTATTTTTTGATCTGTCATTTATAGTAATTGCAATCGCTCCAACTCTTGCGCTGCAAATTCGAACACCGTGCATAGAATGGAAGATAGAAAATTGCCAGGAAATTCGCTTTCTATTTTGTTACTTAATGTTGTGCTCTGTCATATTTTTATACATATTTATATTAATTGCAATAATTTAATAGAGTAATTAAAATAAAATTTTCATTTTTAACTTAAGTATGAATTGATTTTTAAAAAATTGCTCTTTGTATTACTTGTTTTCTCGCTTTTGAGTGTTCTCATATCCTTCTCTGTTAGCATAAAAGCTAGCTCAGGAATCGCCCTCGTCGTTTGGCCATGGTTCAAAATTACGAGGTCCGTCCCGAAATAGCCCTAATGTTGCTTTACAACGAGATTTTAATATAATTAACATAAACTAAACTTTCCCTTGCTAGTTCAGGTGTCGCTCTCGTCATTTGACAATGGTTCAAAATTACGAGGTCCATTCCGAAATAGTCCTAATGTTGCTTTACAACGAGATTTTAATATAATTAGCATAAACTAAACTTTCCCTTGCTAGTTCAGATGTCGCGCTCGTCATTTGACAATGGTTCAAAATTACGAGGTCCGTCCCGAAATAGCCCTAATGTTGCTTTACAACGGGATTTCAGTATAATTAAACTAAACTAAACTTTCCCTAGCTGAGAATAAGAAGTGCTGAAATCAAAATACCGTACCAGCAAATTTCCTTTTTAAATTATATAAGTTCAAAATGCACTCGTATTGTGCCATTGATTCTCTCCTTTCTACCTTTCTATTTCGGTTATGTCAGTGCTTGGTGATTTTCTAGCAAATATCTTTTAAAAGCCATCCTATAGATTGAAGGTCCTTTTAAATCCTGAAATAAATAAATAAATCATTTTCATATCTGTTCGTTTTTGAAAGAATGTTGATTAAGATATCTTTTTGTATACGTTTTCATTTTTTTAAAAAAATTAATAACTGAAAATAAGAAAGGTTGGGGATATTTTTTTTCTGTTTTTAAACTCCCTATTCATTTCGAAACAAAGGGCAAAGAATTTTTCTATTGCACAAAATGAAACTACTTAAAAGGCTATAAAGACAATTGGCATCACGGAGTGCAATATTCCGTGCTCTTTATTTTACTTCAAGATAACAAATATAGGAATTTGTCTAAGTGAACAAAAGAAAGTGAAACCTTAAAAAATTCAGTCTTATTGCATAAAAAAATTCTCTAACAGAGAAAATAATGAATCTTATATATTTGAACCCTTCCCCCTCCCTCCCCCAATTTCGTGGTAAAATAGTTGATGTTTCTATTGACTATATCTTGTCTGTACAGTAAGTTTCAAAATGACTAACAAAAAAAATTCAAATGAAGATTTTTGAAAATGCAGTTCGTGATAAGCTATCTAAAAATGGGGAAAGAAAGAAAATATTTGCGTTTTGAGATAAGCAATCTCAAAGTCTCCCCAAAACTGATTGCGATCTTCATGTGAGAAACTATTACTTGAACGTCTTCCCAAACTTCGCCGAATAACAATTTAAACTAACAAACAATGACTAGTCCTCCTTTGTTAAATCCCCTCCCTTTCACTCGGCGGAGAAGAATAAACATTCTTTCTGTTCCGCTGAATGCGAGCTATGAGGAGTGTTGTATTGACAGTTTATTTGTATTGAATACCATCTTCCCCGGGTTCACGTGATCGTCACTTGAAGCAGGGGACTGAGGAGTTTATCTGCGAGAGAAGGGAAACGCACCACTGATAAGACTTTTAGAGTGTCTCCTGCGAGATAAGATAAGAGAGCTTTTTGGAGAGAGATGCATTGTTGTGCCTGATAACACCACCGCAGCATTATATTTAGTTTCTCGGTTGTTTGTGACTCAAGCGTCCACGGTTACCCCGGCGTTGCATTCGGATTCAGAAATGTCGAAAGACGGGAGGAATTTTTAAATGCGGGAAACAATGCAGGCACATTGGGGTGAATCGGACTGGAAAGACACAAAAGAGGTATGTTGGATGGTGATTTGATTTATTCTGCTCTGAGGTGCGCACCTTCAGGTGACGAGACTTCGGGAGACTGGAGTATTGATGTAATTTTTCATTTTTGATGATGGATTGTGGTACATATGAAGAAACGAAGGCTATCAGAATATCACTCTCCACTTGATGCTAATAGGTTAAATTTATTATCATTGTGCAAGAAATAGTATCCTTTTGATATAGTGTTCCTAGACAAAACTTAACGGATAACTTAATGGACAAGTCGATTTCTAATGAAGTATGGTAAAAGTTGCATATGTAATCAACTGGAGGCATTAGTATACTTTTTACATAGTGTTCCCAGACAAAACCTGATGGATAACTTAATGGATAAGTTGATTTCTAATAAAGTATGGTAGAAGTTGCATATGTAATCAACTGGAGGCATTAGTATACATTTTACAAAGTGTTCTCGGACCTAATGTATGACTTGATGGATAAATCGATTTCTAATAAAGTATGGTAGAAGTTGCTTATGTAATCAACTGGAGGCGTTAGTATATTTTTTACATAAGGTTCTTGGACAAAACCTAACTTATAACTTAATAGATAAATTTATTTCTCATAAAGTAAGGTAGAAGTTGCTGACGTAATCAACTGGAGGCATTAGTATACTTTTTACATAGTGTTCCCGGACAAAACCTGATGGATAACTTAATGGATAAATTGATTTCTAATAAAGTATGACAGAAGCTGCGTATGTAAACTGGAGGCATTAGTATACTTTTTGCATAAGGTTCCTGGACAAAACCTAACAGATAAGTTAATGGATAAATCGATTTCTAATAAAGTATGATAGAAGTTGCTTATGTAATCAGTTGGAGACATTAGTATACTTTTTACTTAGCGTTCCTTGACAAAACCTAATGGATAAATTGGTTTATATTAAAAGATGACAGAATTTGTGAATGTAATCATATTGAAGGCATTAGTATCCTTTATTACATAGTGTTCCCAGACAAAAACTAATGGATAAAATGAATTCTAATAAAGAATGGTAAAAATTGCGCATGGAATCTTTCTGCGAGTATTTCGTATTCTTTGATGTAATATAAAAGATAATAGAAGTTGAGTAAGCGATTATTTTGCAGGCTTTATTATTTCCTTGACAATGTGTTCCCAGACAAAACCAAATGGTAATAATCTAAGAGTGATAATCTGTTAAAGTATTGCAGAAATTGCTTTTGTAATCATTGAAGATATTAATCCTTTTACTTTAAGTTCCAAGACAAACTTAAAGGATAAATCATTTCTAATAAAAGATGGTTTAAAGTGCTTAGATAATTATGTTGCAGATATTATTATTCCCTTGACATAGTGTCCTGAGAGAAATCAAATGGATAAATTGATTTTTGATAAAGGGCAATAGAAATTGCGATTATAATACCATTGCATATTTTCAACTATTGTATAAATGCTAGATTTCCAATAAAGAATAGCTAGAAATAGTAATTATAATTTTTTAGATAATTATACTGCTTTTACTTACTGTAAGAATGCTATGTGTAATGGAAAAATTCATTTCTAATAAAGAATGGTAGAAATTGCGCTTGAAAACCTAGAAACGTTCAAAAAAATCATCATGTAGATATTTATATCACATCATACGTAATGCATGAGGGATTGATAATTAAAGGATAATTCAAACAAATCACACCTATTCAAAAAGTTTCCTCTTTAATAGGTTATTTTAGAATTTTTAGAAGTTATCTAAAGGATAAGAATTGGTCCTTAAGTAGTCAAATCTCATGGTTGCAAATAATATTTGGATCGTAGAAAGTTTTTCGCATGATATGGAATATGTGGTCATTCACTTGGCATTGATGCTTTCATAATCTACATCTCGTTTGTCATTGCTTTTCAATATTTGTTTTATTGGTGTCTTCAAAAATTATATTGGATTAACAACAAAGTGAGTTTTTATTATATTTTTAATTCCATGTTCATAAATCGTATAAGACTTTTTTGCCGAACAAAAATATATTCTTTGAAGAATGTTCGAAATAGCATATCAATAGAAAAAGAAATTAAATCGTATAAATGTTTTAAAGAATAAAAATATTTCTTTTTTTAGTAATAAAGGAACAAAAGAATGCTAATTATCTTTAGTGTTTAAAATGTTGCCTTGATTTCTCTTAATTCGTCGGTTCTATGTTCAAAGAAATGAAAGAAAGTGAAATTTATTTAATGATTTTAATGTTTTTAAAGATATTCCTCATTTTAAGAAGTATTCTTATTTTAATTTAGTTTTCCGTTGAGATTCAAAGATATTTAAAAGATAACAACTTTCTGCATACATCTGTAAGCAATGTTAACGAAATTTCAGATAATAAAACAAGAAAGCTCTAATAAAATGTGAAAGCAATTGATTCATAAAATAAGAGCGATAGAATTTTTTTAGAAGGTATCCTCTTGTTATTGAAAGAGTATCATTTCAAATAATGGGGAGGAGGGGGGATTTATTTGGATAATAGACTCGTCAAGAGAGTGACCATCATTTCCCTCTCAGCGTTTGTTATGTTTGTTTCTTTGTTATCTTTGCTCGGTGATAATGATGTTATTCCGTTTTCCGCATAACGGTTACTTTGGATAACAGATAAACCATGAGTAGACACTCTAGTATTCTGGATTAGCGGAGGAGTCCGGGACAGTTAATGAATTTATGATTCATTTTCGGTATTGAAATATGTTCTCTGATTTGACACGCATTTACTTGAATTATTTCGGGATATCTTTTTCTAATTATATTTTAAGCATTTGTGCTCAAAAATGCTTAAATTACATTTAGTTATTTAAAAAAATAAATAATCTTTTGAGCGATTTTTTTCTTAATGTTATTGTACAAGGATTATAGGCACTCTACTCAATTCGAGGGAATAAATCTAAAAAGGAATTAGTGAAAATAAACAAAAGTATTTTAAAATTATTAAATAAAAATTATATATTAATTAGTTCTTTTCTTTATTCATGTATTTCTTAAAAAATATTTTTTATTCATTTTATGTTTTATTGTTTCACATATAATTTGTAAATAGCTCATTAGTTTTTTTTATTATTTTGCATAATAATAATTGATTTGCATAATATAATCTAAAAAGAATATTATCAAACAACGAGCAAAGTATATTTTTCTTAACTGAGGTTAAACTTAATTTCCTAAAGTTATATATATATATATATATATATATATATATATATATATATATATAAAATTTAACTTCTGAATAATGGTTGAAAGTCCTTTCACCTGTAATGTAATTTCTTTTAAGTATGCTTAATAGATTAACTTATTAATAATTCTGTGTGCTCATGATTATATACAACATTCCATTGTAAACGATGATTTTTAAAAATTTTATCATTTGAATACTAATTTTATTATACGTGCACATTTTAAAATTATTTGCATTTTGTTTATTTCAGATACCAAATACCAGTTTCAATTGTACTCTATTAATTATAAATTTCTTTTTGTTAGTGATAAGAATTTCTTTTTCTATTTTCAATAATTTTTTATTTTCGAATGACAAGAATCCTTTGAAGATACAATTTTTTTTTAAATGTTTTAAATATCAGTTGCATTAAAACTGGAGATATTTTTCTAGAAACATCCTTAATTTAAAAGAATAATGAAATAAATTGCCTTTAAATTATATTCAGAATATTTGAATTTCTGTAAAAAAAGGAGTTGTAATTAATAAATAGACTTAATAAAAATATCATTCAAAATCGAAATTCTATTGATTTTGATAATTTTGTATCCAGTGAAATGATCTTGTGAATCAGGAAAGAAACACACAAGTTATATAAAATTTTGTTATACATAAATAAATTTATATTACTTTTATTACAAATTTCAAATCTGACTGATAAATCAGAAATTTTAATTTCATTTTAAGGAAATTTGTTAAAAAAATTAACGTTGTAAATTTATTTAATTACAAATTGTTTAAGAAAAATGAAGGACCGACTTTTAGATTTTTTAAGTCAAATATTTTTGTAATTTTTGCAATTGATCAAATAAATCTCAGTTAAAATTTGTTGGAGGGTTTTTAAGAATTAAATTTTATATGCATGTTGATGTTTATTTTGCTAAACGTAGTATGTTTCTATTTCTAGGTGGTGATATTGTATGCACTGTAACGAAAGACGTAAATAAGGAAGTGGAGCTAAAAGTGACCTGTCGAATAGTCGATAAAGAAGAAGACGCACAACAATTCGACAGCATAGATTTCAAATCCGAAAATTCACCCATTTGTCCCCTGAAACAAATTTGCGAGACGGACTCTACTACAGGGACCTTATCAGATGCGTGTGAACCCGAGCATAAAGATCAGTGTATGAAGTCCGAAAAGATGTTAGATTTTGCATCCGAAGCAGTAGTCGATACCCCAAAAGACATGTCCTCCAGGCACTCGATAAGAGACTGTGAACGTGAACAGGACGTGAAAAAGCTCAGAACTCACAATTGCGACGATAGCGATAATGACGTAAAAGACACGCAAGATGAAGTGAGCAGTTCAACTGTACACAGACCGCCATCTATTGGTAAGTACTTTAATTGATATAGTTAGAGTGGCTAACGATAGATGGCAGCACGATAGGAAGTTTTCGACTGTCAAGATACTTGTTTCGAAATACGTATACGCAGATTATTAGTATATTGATCTTTTTAATACTTAAATACCGTTTAATTTTTTAAAATTCAACTGAATTTTTGAAAATTAAATATTAAAATATTATCTTATTTAATTATATAAAATTATATTCACAAAATTCATCTACTTAGCATTTCAAGCATTAACAACACTGAACAGAAATAATAATAATAATAATGTATAGTTTTAAAGTTAATTTCTAGTTTAAACTCAGATAAAAAAATTTTGAAAAATTAAAATCGTGACATCTGATTATCTAAAAAGAAATTTTTGTTTAATTATACATTTACGGCGTACATATTCATTAAAATTATCCAAAATTAAATAACAATGTTCATTTTTACCAAAAATTGAATGCATAAGCCTGTGTTGTGTCAGTATTCCTTTGTATGAGTCATAAAATTATATGTATAATTTTTATAGACTGATATCAGAATAAGTTTATGAATGTTGGCCTATGTGGTAAAGTTTGGTTATTATTTTAGTATAAATAGAGTTTAAATTAAAGCTTCAAGATGGTAGAAATATTTTCATACTAACTATAAAAATGCTTTTTTGGCTAAATGATATCAAATTGAGATCTATTTTAATTTTATTGAAATTGTATTTTGCTAATAATATGATTATTTTAAATTTGCTTGTAAAGTTATATTTTATCTCTTCTGTTATTCATTACGCAACATGAACATATCTTAAGCTTCCAAATAGTATTCTTATCATCATAAAGAACACTAGAATTCTTATCATTAAATAATAATCAACAAAGAGCATTGCAGATTATTTTAGCAATAAATTGCTAAAACGTTTTTTCCATCGCCAATGATTCATAAACATGAAAACACA
>JAOUZG010008327.1:9243699-9253881 GCA_026289955.1 Argiope argentata
CCCCCCCAAGGAGTATGAATAAAATGAATATAAATTTATTCCGATTTTAATATCCTTGGCGAGATATAGGGAGTAGAATTTTAACTTAGATTTTAAAATGATCATTATTATAAAATACAAAATGGCAGGATATGATGTAATATAATATAAAAAGACTATGATAAAATAATATATAATTTGGTACGTTTTTTATACTTCCTGATTGAAACATATCCATTAAAGAGAGTTTTTAAAGTAAACTACTAAGTTTGCTGTTCATCTATTCGATAATTCTGTGATTCAACATCTGTTGGGTTACTGATAATTTACTTGCTATGTGAGGATTTTTTTTTAAATAATGAATTAGCTATCTTTAGAAATAAGCTAATTTGCCTGGTCTATTAACTATAGTTAATTTTAAAGCTCTTATCCGTACCATGAAGCTCAGGATTACCTTAAAAAATGTTGTGGAAGTGTTACAGATATTAAAGCCGTGAAGATTTCTTAATTTTATACATTTTCTGTTTATTGTAGTCTCAATTCTTCATAGTGCTATCGAGTTTCAAATCATCAAAGTACTATTAAAAACTAAAAATTTCTGAAATCCATGAAAAACTAGTGCAACAAAATTAAAATGACATTTTATAAAAAGTGGAAAACTGCGCAAAAAACAGAAGAATAGACAGAGGAAAAACTTTTAGGATCTTGCTTTCTTTTTAATTAAATAAAAAAAAGAACTTAAATAATAAAAAAAACATTTTCCAAGATGCTCATTTTCCAGAGCCTGTATGTAGTATTCGATAATTCTGAGAAACCTCCCAATTTATTTATTTTACACATGTTTAATTCCTTTCCTCCTATATTATTAATGGATATCAAATTTACCAAATGAGTCGAGATGCCTGAATAGCTTATAATAATCATATAATATTAAATAAAACTGTGATATATTATGTTTTCGATCTTTCTCAAGCTGACAAAAATCTCAAGAATAATAATAAAAAAAAGGATCGAGACAGCGTCCACTATCCAAGATTATTCTTGTGAGTAAAACAAATCCAAACTAATCTCTTTTCTGTCTTGAGAAAAGCTCTCGAAGCATTAGATCGTCGATTCCAAGAAAAGGTTTCTTTCTCTTTTTTTGGGTACTTTCTTTGTCTTCAAGATTATTTGTACAGTTCTCGAGTGTACCGGGACGGACAGTCCTTTACACGTATAAAAAGCTAAAGGAAACACGGAGACAATCCGGTATTTCAATTTTATTCGGGAGTTGATGTTTCCTGGATCAACATTTTTTTTGTAAATATATCTGTAGGTTGGATATAATCCTAAAATGTGTTTTACCTTAAATACTCGTGACCTTTGTGTTTATTTAATTGAAATTCTCTTCTTTTAAAGTATTCTCTCGACGTTGGAGCTTTTGATGCTAAATTCTAATTAGAAACTTTCTCTGCAGTCTTTTATTTGATATTAAATCCCGCTTTTATGTGAAAAGGGCTTATAATAATTTTGAATAATTTTTGGGAAAAACTGTTTTGGACAAGGATGTCTCTATGAAGTTTCTGCATTGCTTTTGCATTTATTGGGGAACGATTGATTTGTCTTTGATATTAGATGTTATATATTGATTAGCAAAGAATATTTTTATCCTGGATTTCAATGAAACTGAAGTCCAGGATAAAACGGATTGTTTTAATTAAAACAAATGTAGATCTACACCTAGAACTTACTGTCATACCTTTCTCATCTTAATGCCATTCTGTAAATTTCTGATTGAATTTTTATTTAATTATCTTTAAAAAAAACAGTGAGCTTTACTGAAAAAATGTTTGCACTTCTTTTCTATTTTATGAAGAACTACCTACAAATATTGTATTGATATGAAGAATATAGAAATTTATTTATAAGCTTAAAAAAAGCAAAATACCGTCTAACTCTTTTACTTAGTTCATATATTTCTATACTATATACATTTTTAATAGTAGATTTTTTACCATTCAGTTGAACGCGATTCAGTAGATTGTTTAAAAATATTATTTTAAAACTTTTTTCCCCTAAACATTTTAATTTTTCTTTTTGATTTTTCCAAAATTTTCCCTTGTTTTAGTGTTTAATTCAGAATTAGAAATTTCTTTGTTTTATTATAAGTAAAGAAATTTATTGATATAATATAATATAAATTAAGGTTTTGGAATATATTCCTATATCTGAAATTATATAGGAAAATATATTGATCCATCATCATTTATTTTTATTACTATTTGACTCCAAATTCGTCGTATCATCTGTAATTCATAAATGACATTGCTTATAAAAATGTGCTATAAATATTTATGATTTTGCTCTAAGAGTGATAAATTTTGTATATTTCGATAAAAATTTAAAAATAAGACAATTTGCATGTAAGAATTGGATTTAATATCTATCTCATTACTTTATGTAGCGCCTGTGCTTATTTTAACAATATTTATCTAAAAATGGAAAGCAAAAAGTTATTTCGTTACAACATTCTATCGTCAGGTATTCTCAAAAAGAGTAATAATGAAAACGGACTTTTCTGTATTAAAAAATGTATCAAGCTGAATTATTGTTTTGTTACTTCGGTTTCCAATTAATTACCATTCCTTAAGAAGCATTAAAAACATGTCTTGAGATACAAGAAACCTTATTAGCCTAAGAGTAAATTGAGTCGAAGTTTTTTTAACAAGATAATGGATGGCCTCTCTAAATATATCCCATTGACTGCCTTAAAAGAGAAATCCATTATCTTAAAAGAGGCATTCATTGTCTCTTTGATACGCGTCCATTTAAATCAATGAACAGTCCTTTCTGAAAACATCACGACCATATAACATCCACAGCCAAATCGAAATCTCCTGTATGAACAAGAAATAAATTTTTACTCACTTAGTAAAAAGTTGATTGCCCTACAGATGTAAATGGAACCACTTTTGAGAAATGTTTCCTTTGTTTTAAAAATATCTGTCATTTTACGTATTTGCTTATTATAAAAATTATTTTTATAATTATTTTCAGTTAATGTATACTTAATTTTTACATGTGAAACATTCTACTGGTTTCATTTCACACCTCTCCGAGTTCAAAAACTATGCCTATAATGAATTAACTCAAAATTTGAAACAAGAAATTGATATAAAATTTATTTTATTCTGTCACATCTTAAACGTAAATCCATTTAAAGAACGTCTATCTGTCTATCTGAATGCAAGTGAATATTACACTTACAAAGCACAAAAAGCATAACCAAACTTAGTACGATAAATCAAAATTGTAAACAACCTTATCATCTAAAATAAAAAAAAATTAATGAAATTTTAGCTAAATTTGCTAAAGGAATTGCATTCTAACAATCTGCACTTAATCATGCAATAACTCTAATTAGATTTAAAATTAAATTTAAGTTCTAGTTCAGAATTAGATTTAAGTTGATTTTTAACATAATATCTTGGAGTTTTCAACTTTAGGTCTCTTTGCCCTTGGATCCCACGACGACCCTCTTACCCGAAAAGGTGTAAGACCTTGAAGGTCGTTTGTTATAGAACCTTTATTTATTAATTAAAATTCTTATAGGCATCGCCAGAATGTGTGCGGTAAACAAGGATATACATTATAATTAATTTGACTGAAATAAAATATTTAAAATAATAATTAGCATGTCAATACAGGGTTCAGGAGATTAAGTTGAAAAGTACATATAAAAAGCAGTAACACATATAAGCATAAAAAATATAACAACGTCCAAAGGATGGAAGCCATAGACATATAGCAATATCAACCAATACACAAATATCTAAAATAATATATCTATCCTATTATATAAAGTGAAAAGTATGAATGACCCTAATACAAGGTGAAAATACAAAGCAAATCTATAATTACAAAAAAAGCAGTACTAGAAGGTAAATCAAGAAGCAGGAATGTACAGTTTTTATTTATATAATCCTACATAAATTAGCAAAAATTAGAACAGTGCCAGAATAATTACATAAATCAAGAATAAAAACCAGGCTGCAAACAACCCAAGATACAGATTCGCCATCTTAGCCTAGACACTTAACAAATTTTCCAAAAAAATGCATAATGTGAATGATTTAATTTTTAAGTATTGAATGAATCCACTGAGTAGAAATTACATTGATCTTTAAAATATTTATGGATGAAATAGATAATTATGAGAGTGTCTAAATAAATTAGATCCTCCATTTTTACACGTTTATGACATGTCTTTGAATTGCTTCTATTTCTCTTCATTTATTGTGTAGACTTCTCTCTAAATTAGAAAATTTTTATTTGTCACCTAAAACATTATAATACCAGGGTGTCCGAGAAGCCTTTGACACATTTCAAAAATTCGGTTTAAAAAAATAAACGAGATAGAAAGTAAAATAAAGTTACATTTATTACCTCAATTAGTGAAGTTTTTTTTAATGTATCGATACACCTCGATGTGGGCCCCGGAGTTTCAGGGGCTACGAGCAAATGACTGATGAATTCAATCGACGACACTTCTGTGTCGACCCAGGAGACTCCCAGTTTCCAAAAACTTATTTTTCCATGCAATAATGCTGTTACGAGATGGAGGGTCTTTTCCCATATTTCGTACGGAAAATACGTTGAACTTGAGTGAGACATTTCGATTCGAAAAACCACATAACACAAAACGCGCGCTCACTTGTAGAAGTCATTTTCTAAATAACTCTTTCTAACGTTTCAGTACCGCAATCTCCCGGCCAGTTTTGCATTAAAAAAAACTTTACTATATAAGGTAATAAATGTAATTTAATTTTACTTTCTATCTCGTTTATTTTTTTCTTACCGAATTTTTGAAATGTGTCAAAGACTTCTCGGACACCCTGTATGATTTTCACACCTTAATCTTGAGATCATTAATTATCAAATTATTTTCACTCGTCTGTAATATTTGCTGTTATGCCTATCTAAAAATGGTTTTGTTCTATTTTACAGATGAAAAGGTGGCTGAAAGAAACTATGTACCATCTGCCAGTGAATCGCTTTTGCGCGAAAAAACAAAGCCTTCTGAAAATGCAGCTACTGCCAAGCATAGAAATGTAAAAGAGGAAAGGATATATAAATGCCCCTACTGCAGTTACTCGAGTGTGGAGCCTTATGAGTTCGACATGCATGTTGTGAGTCACAGATCCAATCCAGTCAAGAAAGCAGCTACGAAAGTGACGAATTCTAAGTCATACTGTGAGGCCTGTAAGATTCAATTCATGTCTGTCGACACTTATCTTGTGCACAAACAGTTATATTGCAAATCTAGGAATGAAAAGGAAGACACGTCTTCTTCGCCTTCCTTGCCAGAGTCAACCCCAGGACCTTCATTTAAGCCAAATACCGAAACTGTAGTCATAAGAAGTGGAGTGAACGGAGGCGTTGCATCGTCGATCATACAGCCCCAAGCTATCTATGCTGCCATATCAACCAATCCTCTAATATTGTTGCCATGTTCTTTGGTGAATGGCCAAGGGCTGGTTCCGCAGAGCGGTGTAATTCCAACAGGTGGCCCTGGTATTGTTCTCCAGACAGGAATAGCGTGCCCAACCATTGTGGAGAAGACACCCGCTTTAAAATCCAAAGAAGAGGGTCCTCCTTCCAGAAAAACTAGCCATCCCATCATGAACTTCAGTTCAGAATCTTCGGATAGAGTCCTTAACGCAGCAGCGAGTTCGTTGAGGAAGCGGAAAATGAGTGAAGGGGATGTTTTGAATCTTAAGAAGACCTGTAACAATGAAGTGATTCAATCGGTAGATTCTGATGTGGATAAAAAAGATTCAGTACCGACAGTGGTAGATCAGGATGCACCTCTGGATTTGAGTCTAAAAAATAAATTTACCAGCACATTCCCATTGAAGTCCCCATTGAAACGCAAAAATTCTGTTATTTCTACAGGAAGTCCTTCACCATCATTTTTACATACAAGTGACTCAGGATCTCCTTCAAGGTCTTCAGTACTACATTCTCGAGTGACATTATCTCCATCCAGTCCTTACAATGGCGACGGCATTAGATATTCTTCTCATGTCCCAGTTGTATTACCACGAGTACCACATGCTGTTCCTGACAGATCATCTCCGATACCACCCATCCTTCAGCCTGATATTCTAAATGACAAAACTGTGGTACCTCCAGGCATGCCACCGCCCAAGTTACTCAAACATGGCAACAATATTTGTGAAGATTGCAACATCGTGTTCTACAAGTATGATAATTATCTGGCGCACAAAAAACATTACTGTGCTTATAGGCGGCAGCAGCTGTCTGCTATAGCAGCTGCGGCAGCTGCTTCGAGCCAAGAGCATTTAAGTGACGATAATAACAGTAACCATAGTGGTATTAACGAATCATCTACGAGTTACCAAAGTGACGATGCCGCTCAACCGAGTATACGAAGAATGGAACATTCATCCGAATCTTTCAGATCGGTGATCAACAAATCTTCGCATGCTGCGGTGTTTTGTTGTGATGCCTGTGGTGTCAAATTCAGCACTTCCGACAATCTGCATGCTCATCAAACTTATTACTGTATAAAAAAGGCTGACAGTGCCATGTCGAAAGCTGCAGCATTGAGAAGTGAGAATGGCGAGAGCCCTAAAGGTTTAGAATCCCCATTTTCCGGACCTGAAGAATGGAAATGTAATTATTGTGACGCCACTTGCGCCTCCTATGACACTATCCGTCGCCATTTGTTGACGCACAGTGAGCTTCGAGGGTATAGATGCATCGTTTGTGGGTACAAAGGGAACACTATGCGAGGAATGCGTTCTCATGCTTGCGAACACCTCGGCGAAGGAAATACTTCTATCGAAGAGTTCGTGTCGAACAACGTCATTCCAGAAAATGGAGTAGTGCCAATTCTTCCACCTGCCTTAGACCGCAGCGACGACGAATCGGATCATTCCAAGGACGGTGGAAGGACCACAACTTTCAGGAGAGAAAGAATGTACTTAGAAAGAACGAGAGAGAGATCATCGTCTTTCAAAAGAGACCCTGCATCGGCTGACCATTCCGAATCCAATGAGCTTTCCAACTCTCCAAGACTATCTGAGAATACTTCCAGAGAACACGTGCCAAACACTGTCAGCCCAGTTAAAACTGAATCACGTGGTAGTAGTCCTGATGCCAGCAGTGGGAGTCATCAAGACACAGTGAACCCTTTGGCCTACTGCGACGTGGTCATTAAAGCTGAGAATGAACATTCATCCAGTGCCGAAGATTCTCCGAAAGAACCTCCAACCCATTACATAAAATACGAGCCTGAACCGGAGTACGAAAGTGACGAAAAATCACTCGACGTATCCAAATCTCCTCCTGGTCAATCGACTTCTGTCATTCGACGCGCATCTGATTTGGGTAAGTCAGAGGAGGGACACTGTCCATTTTTGCCCTCTAAGAAAAGAAGCAGGTCCCAGAGCAAGCAAGTCTCTGAGTTAAAATACTGTAAATCTTGTGATATATCTTTTTATCATCTCTCGAATTTTGTGGCACATAAGAAGTTTTATTGCGTTTCGCGAGTCATGTCGAATTGTATTCAAGAAACTACAACTGTTCAGTGAGCATTTGTTTTTAATATCGAACACACATAAAATTGCGCATTGGTGGACTCAAATGTGTATATTACATAGCTTTCTGTTATTCATTTCTGCATTAAAAGTGTGAAAATGCCAATGGAAATAAATTTTAGAGAACTTCTGAATGGCATGAATGTAAAGCGCTGGAAGTAATTGCGATGTATCGTCGGACAATTTTTAAGCTTATATTGAGAATTTTTTCATGATGAGATCATTGTTGGGTTTTCTTTTCTTCCTATTAAAATTTGATAAGCTCCAATGTATTTTTTATTGAGGATTTGTAAATATTTGATATGCAATAGCACGCAAATTTAATGGAGATTTTTAAACTTCAATTCTTGTTGCCAAATCAAAAGAAATTCTTCAAAAAAAATCTTTAAACTATATTATGGAGATGTAAAATTAACATTCTATATCGACGAGCCATATGGAAATAGGATAATATATTTTAATCGTGTTTAGGTATTGATGACGATATTTTAAATTTTATGTAAAATATTTTTTAAATTAATTTTTTAATTACAAATTATTTATTTCAAAGAATTAAACAATTTTTTTTGTCTTGTGAAAATTGCGTTTTTTGTTAATAAGAAAAGATAGTTTTTCTTACCGGTGATAATACAGTTATAAATATGTTTATATACATTATGATTATTTATGCATTTGGAATTTTGAATTTCATGATTATACTTCCATAGTATAATGTATGCTTAATTTATTGAGACCTTCAATTTTAAAACGAATTACGTTATTTCCTTTTGTTAAATTAATATGTTAGATGAAAATTAATTCTTCAATGTAGCTTTTATTTTTACTAGGTTTTATCCTGTTTTTTCTTCCTCCAAATATATGATTTTTGCTAAATTTATGGCTTTAATAATTGATAAATAGAGACTACATAAATATAATGCTTTCGTTTTTCTAATTTAAAAATAATTGAATATTACTGCTACTAAATTTGTAAAACACAGTTAAATTATTTTCAGAAACCAGTATTTGTATTTAAAAAGATTGATTTATTATATTAAAAGAGTAATGAATAAGATATTGAAATGAAAAAAAGTCTCACTGTGAAATGGTATAGACATCCGAATTGTTTGAAAGTAGAATACGTGTGAAATTGTGAAATCTTCTTTGTTTCTGTTGTGAGTTAAAGATGCATTCTTTTGTGATAGAGCCTTGTTTAAATAAAAAAAATTGCTCTGCTTTTTAAAAGAATGCATATATTAGTAAAAATCCTATTCATAAGATGTTTGTCAATATCTGAACCCAATGGAAGATTGCTTTTTGTATAGCCACTATAAATGCAGGTATTTGAATAAATGCATTTACTATTTTAATTGTTCAATGTTTGTTTGTGGTTTCAACTAATTTTTGACTTTGAAAATTAATTAGTTAAAGCACTTAAAACACACAGTTCAGTAATAACATGTATAACAATAAAAATAAAGATTGAAGTGAAATCTGCTATGAATATTTCAAATTATCATGTCAGAACATCATTTCTTGAACGGCCAAGCACCACGTGCTCGTTCAAGTTAAATTACATTTTTATTTTAATCGTTTTAATCGTTTCACTGAATGAGCCACTCTAGCATTGCAAACGATCGAAAAAAACTTTGTCTCGCATTTATTGTTTAAAAAAATATCCCACTTCCTATTTATTTCATTTCATATAATCACGCTCTCAAAATGACATTTTTCTAGGTTTTATTTGTTACATTCATTGACTTATTTTTTTTAAATCAGAGATTTTGTAAATGAATTGGCAACACATTATTGAAAGTTAATTTTTTGAGATGCTCGTGCGGTTAATAAAATTCTTATTTTTCGCATACGGACTATTGTTGACGTCAAAAACCTCATTTTAAAAACAACATCATGTTCTGACATGTTAATAAATACTTACTACAGTGTAACATATAAAAATGGAAATCTAGTTAGCACTATATATATACATTAATACACATATCAGTTATATATTTAATATTATATGCATATGAATTCAAGTAAAAGGCTTGGAAGTATGGAAATTGGTAATATAAATGGACACTGCAACAAAGCATTTATTCTTTTACAATATAAACATCAATAATAAAATGCAGATAACGTATCATAATAGATGTAAAATACCTTAATAATATAATGTTAAATAGCTATGAAAATGTTTATGCAATAATACATGTAACATTGTAAATACTTGTAAAAATATCAGTCAGTAAACTTTTATCTTGACTGTTGTGCAGATTTAATCTTTTAAATTATATAATTTATTTTACCTTCAGAAACTTTAAACTCATTAAAAATGTATTAAATGAACTTTCTAATGTGATGTATCAATGGCTATCGATTCGTATGAAATAAAAATTAACTTATTATCATGTGAGAACATCATGTTGTTTTTATTAGAAGATTTTGATGTCCCCGAAATTTGTGGGCAAAGTTTGGTGTAAAACTGTAACATTATAGCTGTTATTTCATCACAAATTCGATCAAATTTTAAAACTTTGTTTGCCAGCTAGAAAAATGGAAAGGTTTTTAAAATGGTTTTTAAAAAACATTTTATATATATGATAATAAGTTAATTTTT
>JAOUZG010008327.1:9279786-9302460 GCA_026289955.1 Argiope argentata
CCAATATTTAATTTCTTTAGTAAAAATAGGCAAGTTGAAAAAAATATATAGAAGCAGGAACTCTAATAGAAATACTATTAAGAGATTAGAACTCCAATCGCAAATAAAATGCATTTTATTTATATTGATTATACAAAAATTTATTTTTATAGCCACATTGCATCGTATTATAAATTGATATTGATATTTCCATAAAAATCACTGTTTCATACTCAATATTGGTCTAATAAAAATGTGCTTAAACATCTTTATATTTATTTCCTGCTTCTTTATATTTATTTTAGTACCTAATTGACGGTTGCAAATTTTATGAATCTAAAAATTGATGTTTCTCAAAATAAAATCTAGATGGCACTCCATCGGTGAAATAATTGTTTTTTTTTCAATCAAAGTATCATAAATCATGCAAAACTTAAAAAAGTATTAAAGTATTCTAGTTTCATTGAGAACCAAAAACTGTATAAAATTTCAACCTTTTAGAACACAACTGATGGTTATAAAATTCCCTTCTTTCAAATTGGAATTATGCAAAAGCGATTAAAAAATAGAATTCCTTACGCTCAAATGATACATGACCTATGTGCCTCGCCATTTTAGTTTTGGAGTGTATTGCATAGCCTATAAGAAGACAAGAGTTGAAACTAAAGTAAAGAGTTCGAAATTGTTTTTATTAAATAACATTTATTAGTAAATAAATTGGCTATAACATTATAATACACATACATTTATGTCACTAAAGTTCTGATTCTTTCACATTGTTTAATTTTAACTGGGAAATCAGTAATAAAATTTATATTACAAAAAGCTTTAATATATAAATTTGCGTTTCATTTTTTGTTTGGTAATATATATTGAATTTAACTTTCTCTTAAATATATAGGTTTTTATTGAATTCACTCAAACCTTTAATTTTCCCTAAGAAAAATATTTATAGATTTCGAATTAAAGTAATCGTTGTGATTTCCTTCTAACTCCATTTTTACCAGACAGGAATTTTAGTGCTAGAACTTTACTGAAAATACATTCTTTTCACTTGGAATCCTTCTCCGCTAACTATATTCGTAAATCCTAATGTGACTATTACGTTTCTTTCTTGCTATACCGAAAAGAGTTTGAAAGAGTTGAACTTGTTCAGAAAAATAATTCCCGTTCAGTGAAGACTTTGGAAAGTGTACTCTGTATTCTCTTTTTCAAACGTAGAGGCTTAGTATTCTGGAGATTTCTTAAAATGTAATGCCGTTTGAAAGGATTATGAACAAGCAGTATAAAAAATATTAACTAAAATAATTAAATAAGTCAATTCCTTCTCTGGTCAAAGAACAAAGAAAAATTACAAAAATTACAAAGAAAACAAAGAAAAATTATATATTTGTCACTTTTATAAATTATTACAATTAATATAAATAATCTATCAAAAAATTAAGTCTGGCTAAAACAAAAACCCAAGTCTGTATCCGTTGAAAATAAATGAGAATATATAGCGCATGCTTAACTTTTCTTCGCCAGTTGGGGTAATAGAATATTCATTAGAAATTTTTAATTTCCCTTATTCTGTTTTATTTTAATGCAAAAGTACTTAAAAATGAATTCGAAAAATCTATAATTTTGCAATGTTTAAATTTAAATGCATCAAACAATAAGTAAATATAACAGAATCGTTTGAAAGAATCGGTCGGAAACATATTAACCCTTTGCAGTCCGAAAAATAATTAGATGTAAAATTATTCACCTAATACAAATATTTGTTTATTGCTATGAAAAATAAATATATATAGTTCTTTTAAGTCAATTTTTTTTGAAAAATAAATCTACATCTCTTAACTGTCATGTAAGTGTTTTTAACAATTAAAATTGAAAAATAAATAAATATAACGTTAAAATGATGCAAATTTCATGAATGTCAAGTCACACTCGACATCGTACAGCAAAGGGTTAAACAGAACTTCATAAACTTGTGAAAAAACCAACCGAAGTCTTATTAGATAGTGGGGAAATAAAGAATTTTGTTGGAAATTTTAGTTTTTAATTAATCAATAAAAATTAACCAAATTAATGAATTAATATTCTAAAAAACTGTATTAACTTCTAGTGTTGTTCAATAGATATTTTAAAAAAATTTATTTGAACTAGAGTGAATAGAAAGTATTTTATTAACGATTGAAAATTTGAACATATATATATAGATAGATAGAGATTGAGAACTAATCGTAGTAATTGAAAAGAAAGTTAAACTTATGAAATATAAGAATTATTATAGTTTTAAAAAGTCTAATATTTGATTATCTGATGTTGTATAATGTTATACTAGAAATATCAGATGTTTAATTCAGAGAGTCTGTCCTCAATTCTCCTTTTTTATATGTTCCTATTTAGAGAACATCTGCAACAGAAACAAATGAGCGAAATTAAATCACATTTTATGCAGACCTTGGAAGGCATTATAGAGTAAATTTCACAAAGAAAAAAACCCAATTTAGTTGCGAAAGACAACAAAGATAAGTGGACTTTGGCAATGTGGGAAGGTAAAAAGAATCAAAAACTACAATGGACATAATAGACCATTGATTTTGCAAATTTCATTTATAGTCAATTCATAAAAATTATAGTTGCAGAATTGAATAATATAGAGTATGGAAATTGTAGAATTCATCCTATTTTAAATCAACTTTACTGTCGCCAAATAAATATCTCATTTCCAGTGATCTGTCTAAGACAATTCAACGGGGAATTAGGATTGAAATTTTTTTTAAAAAAATATTTCCCAGAATTTGTTTTAACGCGTTTTTCACAGTGTATACATTGGATCTCATTTTATTCAAAGATTATAATTATAAATACTTAGATAATTTGTATAGAGGGTAATTATATAATCCTGATCACACACTATACACACTGCCCTCACAAGTTGCACAACAAGTTGTTTATCCTACATTAATGCTCTCCCAAGTTGCACAAGTTGTCTATCCTACATTAACGCCCTCACAAGTTGCACAACAAGTTGTCTATTTTACATTAATGCACTCACAAGTTGTTCTATTCTACAATTTTTTGAGAATGGAAAGACCACGAATTAGAAGTAGCAAAAAGGGAATGAGCTAAACAATTGCACTGCCACCTTGCGGCAAGAAACGAAACTATCTTTCCCATATCAAAAACTTTTTAAGAGAGGTAGAAAAGCCAATTACAAAACATTATAGTGTCTTTGTTTTAATTCGAAAAGATAATTCAAACGTAACAAAGATGAGAAGAAAAATTTGTAAAACGCTTATTTTTGGACGTGATTTCCTTCCCAGAAAAATGATAAAAATAAAATGGAATACTTGTTTATAAGATTACGCGTTTCTTCAGCGTTCGAAATATTCTACAATTTTGGAGCTTCAACTGATTTTGATATGAAATAACAGCTATGATGCCATAGTTCTTTGTCAATCTTTTAAAAATGCATCTGTTGTCATAGAAGCACACGTAATAATAACGATATACAGGCTAAAGCAGGTGAACCTTTTAAAAACGCAGCTTCTTTCAAAGAAGCAAGCATAATAATTATGTAATACCTGTAGAAATATTTTTTGCTTGACAATACTAACAAAACAAACTTCAAATATTATGGGTCAGGTGACTCGCTATCTACCAATGAAAAAATGAATATTTCTTGCCTTCAAATTTCGGAGACACCAAAAACTCCTAACCTAAAAATATAAAGTTCTTGCTTGATAAAAATAGCAATACAGAAATTTCTGACAGTAATTATACTTTTTTATAGTTTAATTTGTATTCAAGATTGTAAATATATTTTGTAAAAGCTATTTCACTGTCTAAACTATGGAGTTGTTCCCTCAATAATGATTTCTCTTGTGGAAACCGATCAGCAAATGATTACGCGGTAAATCAGATCGCAATCTTCGACTAAACTTGGGAATCATTAGCAATTAGATTGGCCTCTGAATCCACCTCATTTAACTCAATATGAACTCCTGTTTAAATATCAATATGAATTGGAAATCGATACATGAAAAGTGAATTTTGATTCAGTTATTTGACTTTCATTTCGTTATTTTGCATCTTTTATTGGAAATCAGGAATATGCTTAGGAAGTAAGTCTATAAATAATAATTTTGTGACTTACACAGGAATTTTTGACAAACTGAGAATTATAATTAATTATAATATTTTATATATTTTCAGCGTGACAATTTACTTAATATGATTCCAATGTAATGTAGAAGTAATTAAATGCATATGAACAAAAATATTTTTACTTTCTTATTATGAGATTGATAATAGCTATATGTATGTCAATCAGAATATTATAAAAAAATGTGTAATTAAAATTCATAAACAGTTACAAATTAGATTGAGAACATCAGTGATAAGACAAGGATAAAAGATAAACTCGAATAATAAAAAAAAGAGGAAATATTCATTGAAAATCTAATGGACAGACCATTTACACTAAAGCTAACAAATGCGACTTAGATATTTTGAAAGATGGAAATATGAACCCTGAAAAAACGTTTTATAATTTTTATTTACCCCAAACATATATGGAAATAACCCCAGAAAACATTATTGCATAAAAATATTTTGAAACAGTTTTAATAATTTAAAATTTTTCTTATTAATAATATCAGTTTAATTGCTATGCAAATGTTTATTGCTCTTATTCAAAAAAATTTAGTAGTTTCAAAAATTGTTTATTTTTATCTTAATTAACTTGTTTCTTGATTTAAAACATGTCACAAAAATTTGTAGCTTATAATTCACTCATTTTTTGGCTAATTTACACTTTTCTATTAAGCTACACCATAAGAAATTTATTTTCCACCATTTCATATTGTGTAGATTCATTTCCATATGTTTTTTTCTCTTGTGGGTTATTCTGCTTAAATAAATTCTGAAAATTTCAACTTTTATCGCTTTTTTATTTATTAATTAAAAGAATAAACATATTACACATTTTTGTAGAATTCCTCTTCTCAGGTTATCCATATACCTTTCCATATTGCTTTCAATGCTTTCATTTGTTTTAGTAGAAGATCTCTAGATGGAGAAAAGATAGCTATTTTGCGGTCTCTGGGGTAATTTAATTAATTACATTGGGTTTTATTTCATATTTAAAATGGGAAAGGAATAAGTAGGCTTAAATAATGGACTGCTATAAATAATAATATATATTTCAACTTCATCTATTTAAGAAAATTTCTCAATTATTACTTCTAAAGGCAGTATACTTTCGTCAGCATTGTCAATATTTAACGAATTTACTAGAACATTGTATTTTTAAAGGAGGAATGAAACTTGCTGAATTTCTCGTAAAACAATAATTGTATTTTTTTAATCTTTCTCCACATTTTTCTTTTTTGTCTAGACAACACTATTGTCTGAAATCTCTTCTCAAACCATATTACTTTCATTTCAAATCGTCCTCTTTAGTCTTATTAATAAATCCCAATTTGTCGATTATCTTGTTTTCCCCAGACAGAAAAATGATGTCGAAAGAGATAAACTTATTAATAAAGTGCAATTCAGATCTCAAGAAAAATATACGATATGTGCCCTTTGTATCTTCCCATGTATAGTTTTAGAACATAAAAGAAATTTTTTGAAACTTGAAAATGTTATGAATAGATTTTAAAAGTTGTTATTGAGGTTTTAGAATGATATTGTTTTTGATTTGTTACCGAAAATATAATTAATGATCATTTTGATTAGGAATTCTAAAACTGTGATAAACATCTCCAAAAATAATAATTTTTCCGACATGTTTTGAAATGCAAAGGAATGAAATGAAAATACACTGCTCAAAACAATTAGGGGAGCCAATGGTTTTAACAGAATTACGCAAAGATGTCTACCAATAAGTAACATAAAATGAATCATCCATAAATTACAGCCTGCCAGGAAACGGAAGAAGGAAACTTTATATGCAAATCAAAGTTCAGGACGTCAAAAACCAGAAAAAGGAGATGAGGCCAAAAATTGGGATGTTGCAGAAACGTCTGTTTTTTTGCCGTAACTGTGAAATTTGATTGCACAGTCTTTCTGTTTTTGAGACAAGCTTATGAGAATGTCTGAACAACATGATTTACCGAAATCCATGACATGGCGTGTCATAGGCCGACTGGAATCAGGACAAACACAACGGAGTGTCGCGGACGCTGTTGGAGTCGCCAGAAGTGTTGTTGCAAGGCTGTGGAATCGATTCCAAGAAACAGAAAACGTTTGACGTCGACCAGGGCAAGGTAGGCTAAGCGCCACTACAGCAACTGATGACCGGTATATACGGTTAACAGCCCGTCGAAACAGAACAGAGAATGCTACTCAGTAGCAAAGAGAGTTGTTCTTGGCAACAGGACGAAGGGTGTCCAGCCAAACAGTACGTAATAGGCTTCATGGGGGAGAGCTCTATGCACATAGGCCAATGGTCTGCATTTTTTGACCCCACACCACCGTGCGGCCCGAAGAATATGGGCTGCTGAACATCGAGATTGGAAGCAACATGATTGGAGCCAAGTGCTGTTTACAGACGAGTCCCGATTCAGTCTGGAGTGTGACACTCGACGTGTTCTAGTATGGCTGGAGAGGGGCACTCGAAATAACCCCGCATTCTTTCTTGAAAGGTCTCAATACAGACGAGCTGGTTGGATGGTATGGG
Organism: Argiope argentata; assembly: GCA_026289955.1. NCBI lineage: Eukaryota > Metazoa > Arthropoda > Arachnida > Araneae > Araneidae > Argiope > Argiope argentata. The sequence goes on from JAOUZG010008327.1 coordinate 9,286,442, forward strand.
GTGGAATCAGCGTAGGCGGACATACGGACCTGCATATCATTCGGAATGGCACTTTGACGGGCCGCAGGTATGCAGACGAGATACTGCGATCTCGTGTCCTCCCTTACGCTGGAGTCATTGGCGATTCCTTTATTTTCCAGGATGATAATGGCCGATCGCATAGAGCTCGTCTGGTGGAGAACATGCTTGAAGCTGAAACAATACAGCGTATTGAATGGCCAGCGTGCTCTCCTGACCTGAATCCAATCGAGCATGTTTGGGACATGCTCGGACGACGCATTGCTGCACGGCCAAGGCCGCCTGTGACTGTCCCAGACTTGGAGATTGCACTTCTTGAGGAATGGAACAGTTTTCCCCAAAGTCTGATAGATAACCTCATCGCATCCATGGCAAACAGGTGTGCAGCAGTCTTAGCTGTTCGAGGAGATCAGACGCCCTATTAAAACTCATGCATCATGTCTATTCAGAGGCTTTTTTATCGTATACATGTAACCAAATTGTTGCACTAAACCATCTTTTCATGTTTTTCCATATTTTCAACGAATTAAAGCTTAATTCTACATCGTTTTATTTTTTTCTCTGTATTGCGCAGGGATACGCGTGTACTACCCATTGTATACTAATACGTGGCTGTCTCGCACGGTTTTCTTGATTTTTTTGTTTGCTCCCCTAATTGTTTTGAGCAGTGTATATCAAAGTAAATCGAAAAAAAATGTTGATAAAAGGACAGATTTTATAATTTATTCCTGTTTATGATATTTATTTGTTTAATAAATATAATAATATGTAAATATATGAGATCAAAGTAATTATAATAAAGGTTAAAATGAAATCTGCTATTCATATTTCAATGTATCATGTCGGAACATCATTTCTTGAACGGCCAAGCACCACGTGCTCGTGCAAATTTAAATTATATTTTAATTGTTTAGTTGAATGAGTCACTTTAGTATTGCAAACGATTAAAAAAACTTTGTCTCGCATTGATTTCTTAGAAAAGAACAAACATTTTTCATTTCACATAATCAAGTGCTCAAAATGACCTTTTCCTAGATTTTATTTGTGGTAGTCATTAACATATTTTTTTAAATCAGATATTTTTTAAATACAATGGCAACACGTTACTTAAAGCTGATTTTTTGAGATGCGCGTGCAGACAATAACAATTTTATTTTTCGCCTACTGATTTTATTTGACACCAAAAACCTCATTCTCAAAACAATATCATGATCTGACATGATAATAAGTGCATTCTCACGGTTATGATAACAATAGAGAAATTTCAAAAGAATTGAAATGGCAATATCTAGTCTCTTGTATTGTCAATTGCTTGGGAAAAGTAAATATTACAGTAAGATAAAACAATAATTTGGAAGACATATTTTGAGATCTAAGTAAAGAAAACATATTAAAGAAATCATAGGACATTATCTATGAGAATTTTTTGCCTAATAAACGACACAAAATAACTGTCAATATACTACTGTATTTGCACTAAAAATATTTACGAAAGCCAATGGAATCCCAGATATAGGTTTATCAGCTTGAAAGAGTTATGCCGGGTTTTCACTCGACCAATTACAAGAGGACAAGTAGGGAGCGCATGCGTAGAAGGGCTGAAAAATTCTGCTCGGGTGATAACAAGTACTTGTTCATACGAGCAGTTGTATTGTATTTTTTCTTATTGCGCATGCGTTTTTAGAATTTGAATTATTTTGGCGTGATGATTGTTTCTTGGCGAGAAGAAATTTATCAATTATCATAAATTAATTCAGCCATTTTTTGCTGTTTGTTCTTTCTGATGAGAATTTGTGTGTGTTCATTTAATTAGCCATTTATTTTCTACAGTTTTTCAAATTTAAGCATATGGACCTTTAAAATTTTTTTAACCAAGTTTCTTTGCGTTAAGTTCCATAATTTTATTACGACAAGCAGTGAAAAAGAAATATTCATGAAATTTCAAGAACGGCAATTTATAGTCAAGCTTGGAAAGCCTGAGTCTTTCTTCTGAAGCTCTGCCCACTTGCATTTTCTACTGGCCTAGTGTAAACCCGGCATTAAGCTCAGAAACCAAATTTTCACGGTTATCGTAACAATGACAAAATTTCTGAAAAAAGAAATGCTTACTTCTATTTTCTAACATTGTTAATTTTTTAGATAAAAACAATGTTTCACAGAAAAAGAAAAGAAATCAAAAATTTGATTGTAAAACTCTTTAGACTGTAACATATCATAGTAAATCTATGAAAGTTCGTTGCATAATAAACCTCATAAAATCATTACAAAAAAAAGGAAATCTAGTGTAGAAAATTTCAAGTTATGATATGAGAACACTATTATTATTTTTAAGTGATTATTTGTCCTAATTAATTTAAGTCATTAGCCATCTTAAACCGGTTTGAAAAAATTACGAGACTTCTCTCTCTCTAATAATAATTTTTTAAAACTTTGATTTTCAATTTTTCCTGTTGGCAAACAAAGTTTTGGAGATTGACCGATTTTAAGATTTTTTTTTTAAAAAAACTTAATTTTGACAAATAGTGCACTATTACCGGAAGCTCTTGTACATGTGGTAAAATTCAACGAACGTAATGCAAATTGATATTAAAATTATATTTTAATATTTACAGTATTTTGAGATACACAGTTAGTAAGAATAGGCTTATAATATCATTAAAGAATAAAAATAAGACGCGTTTTATTTATCCTTTAATGAAATTGGGATAGTCAAAATTGAAAAAGAATTTTAAAAAACCCAAACGATAATTTTCTGAGAACGAGGTTAATTATTTAAGAGTAAGAAATCGTAAACAAACTGGACGATAACGTCATTTCATACAAACGACAAACAAAAAGTAGTTGATGATGAATTTATTAAAATATCTCAAACAATACTGACAAAACAAACCTCAAATGTCATGGGTCAGATGACTCGCTATCTACTAATGAAAAAAAAAAAAAAAACACGAATATTTCTTGCCTTTAAATTTCAGGAGATACCGAAGCCTCCTAACCAAAACAACTTTTTGTTCTCACATGATATTATAAAATGACTGTAACTCTTAATTACGAACTCCTAAAGAATATGATGATTGACGAAAAGAATAAAATTTGAGATATCAGCTAATGCGCTCAAAAATGAGAAGGACTAAAGTCTAAATCTCATTGTTATGGTAATCTCAACAAAATTTCGACTAATGAAATGGTACAGTGAAAAAGGTCGAATTTCACAAAACCGAAGTCTGCTGCATGGAAAACAAGAGAGCAAGACAAAAAGAAAATCTAGAAATAACCAATAATGATGTAGAAATGCATACAAGTACATAATCTTATTTCAAGGTAATTGTTTTTTTAATGATGGAAAAAACTATTAAAAATGAAGGAAAAAAAACTTTTGATTTATAATTATTCTTATAAAAAGTAAAATAGAAAAGAATTCTACTTAGACAGAACAAAGTTATTTTATTAAAAAAATCTTAGTTTTGCAAAAATACAGTGGATGACAATGTTGTTAGCAGATTTTTCTTGCTGTTCAATGCTTTTGAATCTTTTACTAAGAGTATTTAATCCATATATATAAGACATTTTAAAATAACTTCCATCCATTGATTGCTCTTCAGGAATAATCTTATTTTTTATGAACCATAATAAAGCAATCAAATAAAAAAAGAAAAATGAAATGAGTAAAAGTATGTCCGTAAATTGATATGTATAAACATGAGCAAAACCTTAACACATTCATTAACATAGCAGTCTAATTAACGTCGAATCTCTTTTAATCTAGTTATTATTTGCCCGTATGATCTTGAGATTGTACAGTTAACACTTAACATTAACAGTATGATTGATTAGCTTATCGTATTAGACATGTTCTTGTAATACATGAACCTTTTTTACTGATAAAATCCCCACATTAACATAATTTGTGAAGATAGGTAGCCGATTTTTTCCCTTTTGATTACTTTTGGAAAATTATTTGATATGCATAATTTACAGGCACTTTTGATTTTTTTCTAATACTTGTGTTCTCATAACAATTAATATTAGAGTTACTTTTAGCTTTATTTATTTTGGGCAATTATTGCACACTTTATAGTAGGCACATGTTGAATTCCACATTAAATGTGTAGCATTTAGATGACAGTCCCAACACCACGCAATTTAAAATAAAGAAATAGGAAATGTGTGTAAAATAAAATAAAATAAACTGGTAGAATGTAAAATATAAAAGGGGAAAAATATTGAAATTTTAAGGGTGACGCCTGATATATTGTAGTTGCATTTTCGCGTTCTTAAGAAATAACGACTGATATTAAAATCTTATTGATTCTTCCTTCTTAAAAATTCATAAAAATAAGTAAGAGCCTTAAGAAAATTGGCAATTGTTTTTAAAAAGTAAAACATAAAAATATATTCAATTGATCTTTGAGATTACAATGACCTATTGGAAAAACAGGAAAACGAAGATTTACTTAAGGGTAGCTTTTTTCAGGAACATTCATTTACAAAAAGAAAAAAAAATTAAAATTATTTTTGCTCATTTCTGAAACTTTTATAACCATTTTTTTTTGCTTTCAAAGGCAAACAAAATATTATTAACAATGTCATTTAGTAACATAGTAATCTTACTGATATGGAAACTCTTGTAGTCTGATGTTGTTGTTACTTATGGCACATGCCGTGGACAAGCCCCGCTGATACACCAGAAGATTTTAAGACGGATATATACGTCTATTGTTTTACAAGTAGTGCCATCTAGGGCCAAGAGTACGATTTAGGTACTCACACGTTATAACCCTTTTTTAGAGGGTGGACTTCATTCATGCAAATTCATTCATTCATCTCAGATCGTAATTTAGACCTGGAACAGAACGATCACCTCCGACGCAGTACCCCCAGTGGTATTACTCTCGACATGAAGGAATTTGCAACCACGAACTGATTTAACGAGCGCCAGCCGCCACACACTCGGGGAATCTTTTAACCTGTGAGTTTCGAACTGGTAACCTAAGAAGTAAGAAACCAACGCTCTACAAACCAGGTTATCCCGGCCCCACTTCTTCAGTCTAAACATTATATACATACACTTAATCTTGATTCTTTGATTTGAAGAAATAAACATTAATTTAAAATATTATTCTTTATGAACATCATATCTAACAAAAAATGGTATTTTGTTTCTTATAAAAGATGCTCATTTAAAAATGAATCTTGATTATTTTGGCTTAGATTTAAAATAAAATGAACGAAAAACATACAAAATACAGTCGAAGTTTTATAACTTCACTTATAAATTAGAATTGTAATATTTATTTCACTGAAAAGAAACCCGCCTTTCAAATATTAAAAAAATCTAAATAGAAACTATGTTCATTCACTACATAAATTAAATAAATCAATGTGAAAAAATTAAAAAAATTTCATAATTCATATCATTTAAGGGAATGATTTATTATCATTTTTCAATGTGGAATTTCAACAAAATTTTTGTGTTGATGGTTGTTAGCAGCGTAATTGTGAGCATGTTATTTAATGATTCATTTAATAATAATTCCAAGTAATTCAATTATTAAAACATTTCGGCATTTCATTAATCAAATGAATGTTTATTTTTCATCTTAGTTTTCCTTATACATTTCGAATTCAAATTTGACATTTTCTCTTTCATTAAAAAAACTTCAATTATACTTGGGTTGTCAAAACATTATAGATTTATAAGACTTAAAATTATATTCCTGTAAATACTCATAATAATAAACAGTAATTACCCAAAATTTCTCGCATTCTCAAGGATTGAATTAAACAGAATCGACAAGATAAATTTTTCTTCTGACAGCAACAAAGAAATTAGTTTATTACGGGGATTAATGAATCACTGTTTCTGAAAATGAAAATGTGAACATTATGGTTCCGTAAGAATTTTCTTATAAATACTTAATTAAATTTTATTGGGGGGGAATAGAAGAAAATTAAAAATAACGATATCAAAGATGGATGAGTGATGTCAACTAAATCATGTTAAATGGATTGATTGATACACGAGCGCGCAAGTATTTGTGTTTTATCAAAATGCACCTCATGTAATTAGTCTGCGGAATATATCGCGAGATTATTAATCAATTACTTATTTTAATTAAGTGAACTATGCTCATTCATGCTTATGCCTATATTTTTAAATAACGAATTTGAGCTCAAATAAAAATATTCCGAAATAAGAGTTACATATTCATTATTCATTTTTGCCATTTTTCACTATTGTTCATTTTTTAATTAAAACAATTCTGACATATAGCGAAGAAAGTTAGTTGAATAATTTTAAAGCTTCTAGTTTAATTTTAAAGCACCTTTTTAGTCTAAACTAACCTTTGCATTTAGAAATCCCATTATTAGTAATTATTATGCATTAATATAGAAATAATAGAAAAATTATAATTTTCAAATTCAGATATAAATAAAGTAATGAAATGGAGAGTGTAGTTATAAATGATTGAATTCTTAAGAGTCAAATTTGGTAATAGGTGACAATAAAATAATTACATAACTCAAATTTAATTAAAAATGATTTAGAAAAAATTGCCATTTTATAAAACATTTATCTATTTTTTAATGTGAAACGATAAAGAAATAGTAATAATAAAAATGGTTTATTTTTATGTAGTTTTTTTTATTAAAAACGAATTAATTCTTTTGCCCTTTAGTAGTAAATTTTTTTGGATGCATACACTATGTAAGTTGGATATGCATAGTATATTTACGTGTACTAAAATTATTTTAATTAATTCTTTGGAATTTATTTTAACTCATTTATTTTATTTTATTTCCCAGAAATCTGTGTTCGAAAACATGTTTACAGCTTTCATGCAAAGCGTTGCTAATTGTAGAATTTTCGTACGAGCAAATGAAAACACGTTATTTCAGAGTAACCAAATCAAAGAAAAAGAAAGTTAACTTTCTTACTTTTAGAGAGTCAATTAATTCGTTTTGATTGTTGAAAAGTTATTTTAATTCATTTATTTTATTTTATTAAACATAAATCTGTACATGAACATATGTTTACGACATTCATATAAAGCCTAGCAAATTTAAAAATTTTCGTATGAGCCAAAAAAAAGGTAGTTAGCTTTCTTTATTAAAATATACTTTAAAGAAGAAAAAAATAGTTTAGTAGAATTATATCACCGGTCCAGTTAAAAAATCCTCTCTATCTTAAATCTTAAATTAAACCATTAATTTCTTTAATGTAATTAACACAAAAATATGATACTCGAATTTATAACAGCAGGAAAAAATGTTAGAGCAGAGTTTGGTCTTAATCCTTTTAGATCCTTATATTTCTCTCAAAATTAAATTCTGTTAATTTTAACTTTTTCGTTAATCATCTGAGATTAATAATGATATTTCAATACATAGCAAAATGAATTCGATTGGTGAAAAAAAAATTCAGAATTTCTTTAATGCATCTGAACACATGGCAACGATCAAAAAATTATTTATGATATTCATTGCCTGTGCATAATTATAGAGCTTGTTTCTTGTACATTAGTGCTCTAAAATAAATTTTCTTCTTCATCTTTAGCTTCATGCGTTAGAAGCTTCAAGTTAATCTGTAGTACTTTTGTTTCTGACTCAATTATTGAGGAATCTGTTAGAAATTCTTACTGTTTGTGATTTTCTAGTATTTTCTCATGCATTGACATTGTTTATATTTGATGTTTAGATTAAAATTTACTGTCTATTTGTTTTCTATAGAGCTAAAGGAACTTTTTAATTTTTTTTCTCGTAGATTCTTCTTTTTTTATATAAAATGAATTAAAATAGAATAGTATTTATATTTCTCTGCTAAATCAGTGTATAATGAAGTAAAGTTTGAGTGAAAAAACATCTCTTATCAATTCCAATTTTAAAGACAATTTGAATTTCCAATTACACTGTTGAAGATCAATTTTTAAAAAGTAAAATTATACTAAGCTTCTCATATATTTCATGCATGAATAAGTTTGGAAATTTATTTATTTTAGATTGAAACAAAATGCTTAAATTGTACTATTGTTGAATTGTATTCACAAAGACATACATCTCGATCCCGTTGCAGTTATAAAACGTTTATAGTGAGTGTTGTTTATTATTACATATCCCTTTCATGTGTAGAAATAAGTTTTTCAAGGATCTTTGTGTACTGTGTTGTTTATTAATCATATGATGCTTTCCCAGAATACATGAAAAGAAGGTCGGATATAATTAATTAAAGTATAAACAATTTATAAATAACAGAAATGATGTCGTAGTTCTTCGTCAGCCTTTTAAAAAGGCATCTGTTTTTAAAGAAGTATTGTTGTTGTTGTTACTTATGGCACTTGCCATGGACAAGCCCCCGCTGATTATATCAGCAGATTTTAAGCCGAAAGGAGCGTCTCTTGCTTCAAGTAGGGTCAACTAAGGCCAAGAGTACGACTTAGCTACGCAATCATCACAGTCACTTGCACAGCCACTTTTTACAGGGGGGGGGCAGTCACACATCTCACGGATAGCATAGAGAAGAACAACCTGGCCCAAATAGGGACGCGAACCAGGGACTCCCAGAATGTGTGGAAGACACGCTACCTCTATGCCAGAAAGCTTGCTAAAAAAGTATACTCAATAATAAATCAATACTGGTGAAAGTAGGTCAGTAAATTTTGGAGACATAAAAACTTTCTAACCGAAACATCACGTTCTCACATGATAAAAGTAAAACGTTGATGTAAAAAGGTGAGTTTTGGATAAAATAGGAAAAAAAAGTACCCATCACTTTCCCGCGCTTCAAGGCATGTTTGGCGGAATAGAATTCTGATACCTCTGGATTGAAAGAAAGAAAAGTTCGGAATTAGTTTTCGAATCACTTAACCAATTATGTGGACAGTGGGCTTTCATCGGCTGTCCAGTTCCGAGTTATTTTTCTACTGTCTTTTGTTTTCTAACATCACTTCGATTTTTTTAGTTTAGTTTTTTGCTAATCCTCAGACTCGTAGAATAAAAAGGTAAATACATTGTATTGAAGTACATAGTGGAAAAGTAAATAAATTAAATAAATAATAAAAATAATAAAAGAAACACGAACATGTAAGTTTAGAAATAGTTTCATAGAATGACGTAGTTTTATTGCCCTAATGGACGAATTGTCTCTCCTACACATAAGCAAATTCACTTCCAATTCTAGGAAATATAGCGAATAAAATTCGAATATAGTTAATTTCATTAAATGAGAAAAAATCCGAAAGATACCGTTAATACTTTTACCTAAGTCTTGATGAATCGCTCATAATATTTAACGATTATTATGACTTGCTGTACAACTAAGAAAATCTAGTAGACAATATGGATGTCTCCATTTCAATAATTAGGTACAAAAGTTAACATAGAAAAATTTGTTTTAAAGCTGCATACAAAATTTATTTATTCAAGACATTTGATATTAAAACAAATATACGCTAATGGATAGATTATTTAAAAGTCTTGGATTTGGTCTAAATTATTTTAATACTAATAATTATATGATAACTTTCATTTAATCTAATTTGAAAATTTCTATATTTACAAAAGCATGGATAGAAAGGCAAATAGATTTTGATAGAAGTTCAATATTTTTGTATCATATTTCAATTTTTATCCAACTTATGTAATCCATCAAGTATACAAACATTTTGGAATGATTTTGAATGTGATTGTTCATAATCAAGTAGAAAGAAATTGTACAGTCTTATAAAAAATTAGAGAAAAATCTTTTAGCCATTATGGAACTTTTATTCGTACATGTGTATGTAAGAATAGATAAAGACTGAATGGATCTCGGAAACATTGCTATAAAAAATCTACTGAGGTTTAGAATTTTGTGTGACATGTCTATAAGGGAATAAAAAATTAAAGTACAAGCGTTCCTAAATAATTGATTTGAATAAATTCTTTAAAGCATTTCCATTGGTCTTATTAATTCGATAGAGTAATCTATTTTAACTGTTTGAAAATCATGTTAAAAAATTCGCAATTATAAAGAAATTATAAAAATAAGCTTTTGTAAGTTCAATTAATATTTTGAAGAAGTAATTATTTTTGAAAGACTCTACGATCAGAAGAATACCCTTGAAAAACAAAATCACAACAAACAAAAACATATTTTACATTCTTTTTATAAGAACTTATCATTTAAATAAAATATTGAAAAATAATGATTATAAGAAACTGAACACTTTCACTTATAGCATTGAAAAATTGAAAAATATAAATAAGTAATGTATTCCAGCATATTAAAAAACAACTGATTTTTTTTTATTCCATAATTATTTTATAATTCTCCAAAGTTTTTATAAAAAGGAAGCAAATATTCGAATTACTCTTTCTAAATTTACGATTCTTGATCTTTGTCATAATTGATTAGATTTTGATACTTTTCAGGCATACCTTTGATAATTTTTACTAAATGTGTATTCATAAATAGAAAGTAGAAAAAATACGAATGTAATTGACAACTTAAAAAATTAGGGTATCAAATGCGAAACATAGTCGAGTGATAATATTTGGTATTGATTTTTCTCTCCTTGATTTGAAGCATTCATTTTTAATTAGGCACATATAAAAGTATTTATAATATTGTTGCAGTAAACATGAGCAGAAATGCAATAATTAAATAATAAAAGCTATAGAATGTTTGTCAGATTCTTTTTGTCTTCACAAATAATGTATAAGCCCAACAAACATTATCACACTAAAAATTAAAATGCTTACTTATTAATAAAATAGCAGAATGTTTCAAAATACCTAATCTTTTTCTTAAAAAATGACCAATACTTTTCTACAATTTTCTGTTTAAAAAATTTTCCAGAATAAAAATAGCATTAGAAAACTTATTTTGAACTCACTCAGTTCGAAACATATCAACTAAGTCTAAACAAAATGGAATTTAATTTTAGATTGAAACGTCAGTGATTATCATAAATCAAATTTAGATCATCAAATTTATAAGAAATTATTTTCTAAGAAATATTTAAAGAAAAATTAACTTCAAAACAATATTCAGTAGCAATAATAAATACTTCACTACTATATATACTTATATATATATATATATTAATAGCAAATTAATTTTTGATAGCAAATATAGTTATAATTACCACCAAGTATTTTCATAGTTAAAAAGTAGAAAGTTAATTATAGATAATAGAAGAAATTCCTTTTTAGTGTGTTTAAAATATAAAATATGATAACTAATTGTTTTTTATTGTACTAAATAAACTTAAATTCCATTTTTACCTCAAAATATCGAATTATTTATATATTTAACTTATACATAAAAGCAAATAATGTTCAAATAATTATTTATTCTTATTATAAAAAAATAACTGAATTTTTAAAAAGATAATGTTCGATGTATTTATGTGTGTATGTTCTATGAGACTCGATGGAGTTCATATAATTCTAGGTTTATTTAAAATGTAAGAATTATTTGCTCTTATTAAGGTTAAAAGCAAAGAGTCTAAACTGAAGAATCATCTTTTTTAAAAATTGTATTCATAGATTTTATATTTAAAAGTCTTTTTTCATTCATTATAGAAAGCAGAAAACTTCTTTATCATAATGAGAAATTGAATAAATATGGCAAGAAAACTTTACAAAATCAAAAAAATTCAAATTATCACAGTCTATGAAAAAGCAATGAAATTTTAATCCATCAATAAACAAAAAACTTACCTCAAGCGACATTTCTTTACAGATTTTATTTTAATTCCAAATCAGTAAAGAAGAAAAGATTGTAAAGAAAAACAAAATTCTTGGGATATTAAAGAACGATTGCCAAATGGCAATAACTAAATCGCAAAATATGAATTCCAAACGATTTTTATATTCAGAAATGTTTATTTTAAAAAATACGTTTTCATAGCAACGTGTGTTTGCATTATTTTTTCTTTTGCAATAAACATTTACACTATAATTATAAAAATCAAACGATTAATATTTTTTCCCTCAACAAATGTTTTTAATCTTAATTCAAATTATGCTCGTGAAAAATGTAATTATCTTCAAAATTTTTCTGTGATTTTTTCATTCGCATTATTATTTAAACCATCCACGAAAAAATACAAATTTTAATCAATGCCATATAGAGTATTTTTGGAACTTAATCAAATAACGAAAAAGATTATAATTTCCTTAATAATGATCTTAAAAGAACATTAATTTAATAATGGTCATAAAAGTAAAAATATATATTTCTGAAATAGATATTGAAAAGGAATTTTTTTCTTATTTTTTTGAAATCAAAATAAACTTAAACACTGCTTTGGCGATACTAAAACATAAATAACGACATTTACATTCATATATTCTTTTTTAAAATTGAGATCATTTAATTTATTTACAGTTGATACGAGGCAAAAAAATATTTTTGCAATAATTCTTTGCTGAACCTTTTAAACTAGTACATTAATATTGAAATTTTTTTTTATTTATATTTATTGAGACTCGTTTTATGCTTAATTCATTATTAGATTTTTAGTAATTTGTAATTTTTAGTTTGTTTTTTCCGGTTATCTGATATACTGATTTTATGGTTTTAATAGTGATATAGCAGGACATAAAAACATTTATTTTATTTGGAGATAGTAAAAGAAAAAAATTATATTCATTATTTGTTTAAAAACGGCATTTTATTTAAAAGCGGAGGAAAATTAAAATTTTCAATAAATATTTACTGCAAAATTAAATTATACAAACCAAATAATTGTTTTTATACTTCAGAAAGACGTTAAAAAGTTATGCACATCGCGTTTATATACCAACATTTAAAAATAAAATTCCATTTTTTTTCCTTTAATCTTCTTATTAGTTACAAGTTTCTGAATAACATTCTATCATATATGTGCTACTTTTTTTAATTTTTTTTATTTAAATAAATAATTTATTGTACTTTAAGATACTTTATTAATTTTTTATACTTTAAGATTTAAGATATTAATACTAATACAAAATGTACAAAATTTTTATAATAGTAAGACATAAAATTCTGTATTCCACTGTTATAAGGGGATTTTTAGTTTTCCTTTAGAAATTTCTTAAAATCTCAGAAGTCAAAATTAATAATGTTATTGACATAACTAAAGGAACTTATATCAATAGAAAAACATTTAATAAAAATTTATATATATATATATATATATATATAATGTGTAAGTTATAAGAAGTAAAAAAGAAAAGGCTTTTATAATTCAAAAAGTGTATGCAAATAGGAATAGAAAAAAAATAAAAATCATCTTTAAAATAAATTATGAATAATTAACAGTCTTCCATACATTTGTTTCCCTCTCAAATAATTCCCCGAGTGGCTTTTATCTATTTTTTTTATAGAAATGATCAGTTCGAATCATTAACTTTATGAAGACAAGAGCTCATCAATTTTGGTGGTTAAAATGGTTTTCAAATGCACTCATTATTTTTCAAATCATTTAAAACAGTTTAGTGCACTAAAAGAAGTTATTAATAGCCAATTGTACTAAAGAAAAAAAAAGAACTTAAGAAATGATTTGAAATTTCAAATATAGTAAGAACAATACGATTGCTACACGGATTGCTTTATTTTCGATTTATTTATTTATTATGTTTGAATACTATGTATTATCAAATTTTCAATTTCAGGAAAATAAATATTCAAACATAAGGTGATATGATTGAAGACAAAGCTTAAATTATTTATTTAAAAGAACAGAAGTAATTACAATGTGTTATTGTTCCTTTTTTTCAATTTCTTCTATTATTTCACACTTTACCTACACAATACATATATCTTGTTGAAATTTTCATTTGTTAATAAAATGCTTTTTATTCACCCACTCAAGTTCAAACACAGTTTTTTTAAAAACTTGTAGTGGATCACACTTGAAGCTTATATAGTTTTTTTTCAAATATTAATTAATTTATTATTTGAGTAATTTTTTATTAATTATAAACTAACTTTCCAGGTAAAAGTCTTCATTTCCCCACCGCCAAATAAGTAAAGTTTCATCCCCCACACACACTCATGAGATTAGGTTTCACAAATTTTCAACCGATTATTTCGAACGATTCTGCTTATTTTCTTAGTTAAACCATAACATCGTTTATTTATCAATTTTTTTGGATACATTTAAAAATACTTTTGAATTAAAATAAAAAAGAATGAAGGAAATTAAAAGTTTCTAATCTGTATTGTGTTTCACCAACTGGTGACAAAATTCGAGCATTTGTATTGCCTCAATTATCGCTGAAAATTATTTATGTACAATATGATAATTGTCACTTAATATTATGATTATGTATTATGTATATTAACTAAAATAAAAACAACCTAAGTAGTTAATATAAAGTAAGTAAAAAGACTTAAGTATGAATTGACTTAACATTTTTTTTATATATTACTTGTTAACTAAGATAGCTTACAGATGTTTTCACTTTAATTTTACAAAATTTTGTACTACAAAGTGCAATCCTTGTTCTGTTATAAACCGTGATATGCCTTTATGAATAATTATATTAAAAGCTCATGTTTATTTTCGTATTTAAATTTATTTTTTTGATTCTTGATTGTGATTATTAATGAGTTATTTTGCGTGTTCTAATTTTTTCAAATTTTATTTTTTACGTCATATTAAATTATTGCAATTATCGCTTTTTTCTGTTATTCTTTAAGTTGCTAATAGATTCCAGAATTAAGTTGTAGGAGTATATAAAATGAAGCATAGAGGTAACTAAGAGTTTTTATTCCTTAATGTTATGAAGCTTGATTAATTTGACACTTTCTGAAACCCAATGAAAATCTAATAATTAAAAAAATTAGACGCCAGAAAAATTAATCTAACTAGAGAAAATGAACATTTTAAAGCCTAAACTAAATAATAAGTGATTTTAATAATGATATGAAAATAATTATAATTAAAAAATAAACATTTAATTAAACGAGAAATATTAATTTATTCTGAATAAAAAGTTGTACCAATCCAAAAATTTGTAGTAAAAATTAAAAAATTTCACTTAATAAAAAATAGTTCTAGTTTTTATAGAAATAATTGGTAAATACTTAACGCATTAGATTTGAAATTGGTATCAAATTAAATTTTTTTAATTACGTTTCTATTTTTGTTTTATATAGAGTTCAGACAGTTATTTAATATCTAATTTATTCTAATTGATCTTAAGAGATATAGGACCAAATTTCTATGAAATGTGCAATCTAAAATACTGACATCATACAAGTATTTTAAATCTTAACATAAAGTTATTAAATACAGTTCATAAACCAAAAAAATAAGGATTTCGTTTGTAGACAATTCGATAACACTCACGCATGTTTTTATCAAAAATAATCAACCCTTTCATGGTAATAAAGTTTAATCAACTTATTTCCCCATTTAGAAGCTATCTCATTCAGTATACCATAGAAACTCAAGGGAAATTCAACTGAAGGCAAAACTAGGTTTAATACACATGCGAATTACCTCTTATAAGCAGACCCATTAAACGAATGACATTTGATCTCTTTTAATTCAAGTTACGAAATTTTCATCGATAATTCTGTTTTCCACAGCGATCGCTTATTTAATTAACCGCAACTGTAACCGGCGATGTGAATGTCGAAGTAATGGAGCGGAAATTGCTTGCAATCATACTCTCGACTTAATTGAAATTCTTCCAGAACTTTAATGTTTAATTGAATACAAACTCGCTATTTGAAAGGATAAGAAAAAAACAAAAACAACCTAATAAATGCATTGAAGTTTGAATTAATGCTGTCATGTTTAAAAAATGACATAATATGTATTAAATTTGACTATTTGGTAATAGGTTAAGATCAGCACTGGAATCTTGGAATCTTTATTTCTTTTGATGCTGTTTCTGGTATGTTAATTACATTTTTTTACGTTTGATTTTCAAGAAAAGAACATTAATATTCAAAATGTATCAAATAATTCGGTATATATATATATATATATATATATATATATATATATATATATATA
>JAOUZG010008327.1:9330283-9378426 GCA_026289955.1 Argiope argentata
ATTAAAGATTTGAGACTGATTCAAAGAAATGCAGCGTTAAATGAAGTCATTAAAGATTTGAGACTGATTCAAAAAGGTTGAAGCTCTTAATTCTTGTGCTAATTATTTACATGAAGATATAAAGATTGCCTTAGGAAAGGAATTTTACAATAAAATAATTAGCCAAATATTACTAAAACTTACGAAATATGGTTATATATATTGGAATGTTACAATAGAAAAAATTCTTTCTTCTAAGAAGAAAATAAGTTTTTCTTCGGTTTTGTGAATTTATAATTATATTTTGGATTGGAAAAAAATAAAAAGCAAAATAATTCCAAAGTTTAGATATTTACTTACTTAATAAATGCGTTATAATTATTTGTGTATTTATTATAATATTGTTCCTATATTTCTCCTAAAATATTATTAATTAATTACATATCTAATAAAATATCTAAGTACATTCTAACAAAATTGTACACATCCATCAAAATATGCACCAAGTAATGCATTTAGTAAAATAACATAATCTTCATGATTTGGATAAAAGCATTCGTAAAGAGCTATGTATACTTTAATCAAGTGGTTTGAGTTCTGTAGAGCATAAAAAAATCCCAATTCTTTTCTAAGCCTTAAAGTTTAAAATAGTCCCTCAAAACAAGAAGGGAAGCCTTAACAAGGTTTCGAAAAAGAGATTAAAAGATTATGCCTTATTCCGGAAAGTACTTACGTTTTCCAAAGGATTTTATGGCACTCAAGTATTTTTCAGATGCTTTTAGAAGCTATTTGTTTAACTTAAGTAATGCTTTTTAGGAGATTACAAAAAATTCCAATTCATTTGTCTTTACATTTTAATTCGGTTAGTACAATAATGCTTTTACAAAATATAAACTCTGGTAGTTTCGCTATAATTTTTTATACATCCATTAGAGTAAATAATTTAAATTAAAAAATACTGTAAATAACATAACTTGAATTAAGAACATGTATATAAATGTTCGAATGTTCTGGAAATATTAATTTTTTTGTATATAAATCATTATCAGCATAAATTATTTTATGTAAATATGGATATACATAATTATGGATATACATAAATTATTTTATGTATATCCTGGTCACCTTAGGTGAACAGCTGATTTGCCATGGATATTAATCATAATTGATTTTAGATAAACCATTTCATCGCCTCATGTCCATGATTTCACCGAATTGTCAAATGTTAACATTATTTTATTTTATTAAATTTTTTTATAAATGTTATATCTTCAAACCAGCAATTCTCTCTCTCTCTCTCGTGTATATCTTAAATAACTGCAATGATTTGAATCGAATTTTATGTTTAGGTGCAGTTTTACTCTTTAAATTTATCTATATAAGTGTTTAGCATGATTTTGTTGGGAATTTCTCCTATTTATATCGGCAGCATCCGCAATCGGGTTCAAATTTTTCGAATCCAATTAATTCGATGCAGTCGCACAAGAGCAGAAATTTAAAACGATATGCTGATAAGTTTATTTGCATATCATTGAAGAAGAGGAATTTTTGTTTATCTCCGTACATATAAATAAGAAGTGAAATGTTTAAAAAAAATCGAGATCGACTGAACTTTTTTTAGATGTTGTGTTGTTGTCGTTGTGTGCAGATGTGCGTCATTCGATAAGTATGTTTTTATTTTCGTTCTGGTTACAAGATGTAACCACGTTTAAATAAAATTTCAAGTTATTTCTAATCGTCATTGCGTGGTTCTCTTTCTTAATAGATAAATACAATTTATTAATTAGGCCTAATTTATCTCAAAGAAATTGGTTATGGGCCAGAATACCGCAATGACGATCGGTTTTTAAACTTATTTGAGGAATTCGGCATTCGGAAATTTATAAAGAAGAAAATTATATTTAATCTTTAAAGACTGTTAAGTCGGGGAGGCCGCCATGAATAACGATCACATGACTCCATTGACTTCCGATAATTATGCTACTTGGAAACAGGATATGATAGCTATTTTGTTGGATCGTAATGTGTATGATATTGTATTAGGGAAAAAAAATTCCTCCCAGTGACGATGCATCGGAAAAGGAGAAAGCGCGTTGTAAAAAAAGGTGTAATAAAGCTTTCTCGACTATTTATCTAAATGTTTCCAAGGATCTTCGACCTTTGATTGCCGACACGACGGAAGGGAAGACGGCATGGGAAATAATTCAGAAATATTTCCATCCAGAAAGTAGAGCTCGTATGATAGGTTTATTAGATCAATTCTTTTCATGTAGAATCAATGTTAATGAGAGAATTGGACTCTATGCAGCTAGACTTCGGAAAATAGTAGCTGATTTACTAGATTGTGGTGAAAAAATCCCTTTGAAATACCAAGCTTTTCAGTTAATCAGATTTTTACCAGATTGTTTCGGGGCAATTGTCCAAGCTATTTATAGATGGCCCGATGAACAATTTACATTTGATAAAGTTCTGAATGAACTTATAGCCGAAGAAACACGTTTGGAGCAATGTTCGAGGGACCACGAACAGTTTGCACTACACAGTGCTATTCCACCTGGAACTAGTGCAAGAAATCGCTCGAAGTTTAATCGTCCCCAAGGCAAGGCAAGTAAATATAATAATTCAGGGTACAATGATAAGGACTTTAGGGTAAAGAAAAAGATTAATCCAAAATCTTTCATTGTTGAAACGTCTATAACTGAAAGATCGGATCCGAATGTATGGATAGTGGATAGTGCAGCAACGGCTCATTTCTGTTCAGATAAAAAATGGTTCACTAAATTTGAACCATCTACTCAGGCTGAACACATTTATTTAGCAAATAGCGCTACATGTCCGATCGAAGGCAAAGGAACTGTAAAACTGTCCTATTCAAATGACCAAAGTTTCTTTTTGAATAATGTTGTTTATTCTTCCCAAATAAGGCATAACTTGATATCCGCTCCCAAACTGGATCAAGGAGGAGCGAAGTTCATCGGACAGAGACGAAAGATTCAGGTATTCGACGGAAACGAGCGACTCTTCACAGCAACTTTGAGTAACGGTCTTTACAACACATATCCGAAGCCACCACCAACTTCAAAGGTAACATCTTTTAATACTTCAAAATCCGAAGATCAGAAAAGTAAAGCAAGTAAAACCAAGCGTTTTGTAACAAAGACTGGTAATCTTACTGAATGGCACCAGAAGTATGGTCATATTAATACCAAATATATAGTGTCATCTGTGAATGCCGTAAGGGGTTTGCCCGATTTAAAAATTGAAAAGATTGATTGCACATCATGCCAGTTGGCAAAAAGTAGAAGGAAATCTTTCAAACCCTTAGGCTGTATAAGATCTAAAGAGCCTTTGCAGTTAATATATACCGATATTTGTGGCCCTTTTCCTAAACAAACGCATAACGGCTACCACTTTTTCATAACCTTTATTGATGATTTTAGTCGAAAAGTAACTTGCTTCTTAATAAAAACTAAAGATGAGGCATCGGACGCATTTCGCAAATATCAGGCTAGAGCCGAAAGATTTACTGGCAAGAAAATCATCTGCATACGTTCAGATAATGGAGGAGAATTTAGAGGATTAAAATTTCAGAAAGATTTAGAAAATATGGGTATCAAAGTGGAATTTACCAACGTTCAAACTTCAGAGCAAAACGGCGTAGCCGAAAGATTTAACTACACGGCTTGCGATGGAATCAAAGCTTTACTAAATAGTAGTGGTCTACCTGAAAATTTCTGGGGTGAAGCTCTTCTAACATTCACTTATTGTTGGAATAGAAGCGTTCATAGGAACTTTAATAAGACTCCATTCGAAATTTATGGTGGTTTCAAGCCCTCTGTTAATCATTTGAAGCCGTTTGGAATCGAAGCATTTGTTGGAATACCCAAGCAAACAAGACGATCAAAGCTACAGATGAGAGCAAAACAAGGCGTAATGGTAGGTTACGCTCTACAAACGAAAGGGTACCGCATCTATTTACCCGAAGAACGCCGGATCATTGAAACGATTAACGTATCATTTGGAAATAAAATGTATAAGGAGGCCAATGATCGCAGCGGAATCGAACTGGACCCTAAAATCGAAGCATCAGTTAGGTACCAAATTTCTGAAAACCAAGAAGAACTTGAATATGACAAATCCAGTAGCAGTAACTCAGATTCATCATCAGATGAAGAATCTTCTCCAGTCTCTAAAACTTCGTTATCCAAAATCTCAGTAAAAACGGAATTAGAACAATACCAGACAACGAGCGAAGAGACGGAAGATGAAATTCAGGAACCAGCAGGTTTTAATTGGATTAGAAAAACAGTACCAAGGAAAACTGGTGATCGTACAGACATTTACTATTACATTTCAGGTCAAACAACACGTCTTCGATCTATTAAAGAGGTTAAAAAATATTGTGAAGATCATGACCTAGAATATAATCCAAAATTATTCAATTTTTCAGGAAGCATACTTTATCAAGGACCTGTGGTGACTGGTGGGGAATTGGAAGCTCAACAATCAAGTGTTGCGTCAGCCTGACTAGCCGACAAAATTGGTATTCCTGGATTTTTCCAGGAAGCCATCGGCTCAAAGGATGCCGTGGAATGGAGGGCGGCCATGGATGCAGAGATGCAAAACATAAAAACCAGAAAAGTATGGCATCTTGTCCCGGCACCACCCAGAGTCAAAGTAATAGGATGCCGATGGGTATATGATCTGAAAAAGAACAATGAAGGTAAGCCCGTCTGTTACAGGGCACGTTTAGTTGCCCAAGGCTTTTCGCAACGTAAAGGAGAAAATTACGAAGAGACTTTCTCTCCGGTCATAAATTTTTCTCTTGTAAGATTGTTTTTCGCCATTTTTGTAAATTTATTGAACTGGATACACTGGCAAGTAGACGTGAATAGTGCATATCTTTATGCAAAATTAGACGAAACAGTATACATGAAACAACCGCCAGGCTATAAAAGCACAAAAAAATCCAGATTACGTTTGCAAGCTAGATAGAGCGCTTTACGGACTTAAGCAATCCGGTAGAGAATGGTTTACCGAAATTTGCAGCGTTTTAGAAAGAATGAGTTTCAAGAAACTGAAGTGGGCAAATGGAGTTTTTATAAGGAATAATATACTTTTGTTATACGTAGACGATATTGTTCTTTTAGGAAAGACTGAAAAGGAAATTAAAATAACAGTCAAATTGCTTCAAAATAGTTTTGATTTAAAAATTATAGGAAAAACGAAAACTCTTTTAGGAATTCAATTTATTGAAGAAGATAACAAAATTTATTTATCTCAGGAGAAATACATAAATGAAATTTATAATCGATATAAGAAATTTTTACCGCCAATATCGTCACTTCCTATTTCTAAAAACAGTGTTTACTCAAAACTCCAATGTCCCACAACAGATGAAGAAATGAAAGAAATGCAGTGTTATCCATACAGAAGTGTTATCGGTTGTTTGGCCTTTATTGCAGCGAGAACTAGGCCCGATATTAATTACGCTGTAAATCTCTTCTCGCAGTTTCAGTCCAATCCTGGAGTCACCCACTGGAACGGCTTGATGAAACTATTAGGATATCTACAGGCCACCAGGCACTACAAACTAGACCTTGGTAACATCACCGAAGTATCCCTGACAGCATTTTCAGATGCCGACTTTGCGTCATGTCGAGACGATCGCATCTCAGTAGGCGGACACATTGTTTTCTGTAGCAATGCACCGATCTCGTGGCGAACAGCAAAGCAAAAAATCAGTGACATTATCATCCATGGAAGCAGAGTTCATCAGCATATGTGAAACGTCAAAGGAGCTAACATGGCTGAAAAATGTTCTCTCAGAATGTCAATTGCTATTAAGTGCCAATATGCTCTTAGGTGAGATCTCTTGTAAACTATTCAGTGACAATACTGCGGCAATTCAGTTTTCTAAATCCTCGATAGAAAATAACTGCACTAAGCACGTGGATATAAAATATCATTTTGTCAGGAATCTATTAAACTTAAACGTTTTTAAGTTGCTTTACGTAAATACTAAGTTAAATATTGCAGACATTTTTACTAAGGCTCAGACTAAATTTCAGCTTAAGAAATTTAATGAGAAACTATTTAAAAACTATGAAGAAGTGAAGCATTAGATTTTTATATTGGTATTTTTTTTTAAAAAAATGTATCAGAATAATATTTTGTGCAAATAATATATTGCATTTTAGGTTAAGAAATTATTTTTTATGAGAATTTGTTAAAGTTAAAAATATTTTTCTTTCTCCCTTTTGTCAACTGAATGTTTTACAAAAGATGTTTCTTCTAAATGTTTCATTATTAGAATTGGTTAAATTTATATACAATTATAGAGAAATTTATATACAAATACTATTAGAAATTTGTTCTTGTAATGTTGTAAATATACTGATGTATTATCACTGTGTAAAATTTTTATACATATCTAAGTTAAGATAATTGATTATTTTTTAATCTAGTTTGAATCTTGTAAGTGCGGCGATAAAGTTTGTTTAAATTGCTTTATTTAATTAGATTTTACTCAAAAAATATAACTAACAATTAGTCTTTTTCTATCTGCTCACATGATGACAATATCATTCAGCGCCATCTTGTAAAATTTTGTGATACTTACATTATTGCAATAGGGTGATACTCTTAACACATGATGGCCCCCTGCGTTTAAAGATAATACGATCCGCCGCGGAAGGATCTTATTATCTTTGACCACCAGATAGCGTGGTAGTCGAGTGAAACTGTGGAAAACAATAGATACGAAGAAGAGAGACGACGGAAGAGGAAGTAATCTATTCGAGTCGCCAGAATGACGCGTTGACTGTTTAGTTATGAACTATATTTTCTACTATTAATTGTGTATTTGTTTTGGGAGGTGTTATGCTGTCCTGAATTGTGATATCCTAGAGCAAAATTAAAATATGTCCATAACTTGTGGTTCGTTGTACTGTTCGTGTAGTTCAGTACAATACCTATTGGTTCCTCAAACTTTTGTGAGATGGCGCTATTAGGTATCATCCGAATACGAATAATTCAGCTCACATCCTCCAATGGCAACAACGTAATCATTGTGTTATTCTGTAATTTTTTCATATAAGTAATATTAATAAATCTAAATATTTTATTAAAAATAATAAAAATGGAAAACACGATTTTACAGAGGGAAAAATCTGTCGCCGTAATATTTTTCCAGGTACTTTATTTATTGAACGAATAATACTTTCTACTGTGGATAGTTCAATAAAGTCAGAGAGCTATTGAAAATGTAAATATAGGATTAATCTATCATCTATATCTCGCCATATTACAAATTAATTACCAATTTTTTATAGTTTTTAAATTACACAGATATTAAAAAGGATCGTTTTCTTTGGCTTAAAACAATGGAAGTAAATTAGATGATAAAATATTTGTCGAAAAGTTAAAATGGTTTGAATTAAAGAGCAACAATATAATCTATTGCTAGAAATTAGGTAAAAAAATATTTTTCGAAAAGCTGAAACTCAGGAAAAAGATGCAAATATATTAAATTAACAGAATGTTAAAGATTATCTCTTTAATTTTAAAACGGTCTAACATTCATTTTTGAATAATATTATTTTCGGAAATTAACATGGAAAAACACCAATATTCCGTTTGATTCTTGATTAAATTATATAAAAAAAAGAAATGATTTCGAGATACATTTTGCTGCAACAAATTCAGAATGTATATGATACTTATATGCAATTGTACCATTAATCATAAAATAAACTCCTTTAAAATTAAATAATTCACTTTATTGATATTAATAATTTGCCAAAATATTTGATAATCTCAAAGTATAAAAACGTATCATTCATTTTTTTATTGAAATGGTGTATTCTAAAAAATTTTTTGTCTTTACTAATGGCACTTGCCATAGATAAGCGCGCTGACAACAGTTAGCGATTTTAAGCTGAAAGAGCGTGCCTTTTTTTGAAGTAGCGCCATCTAGTTCCAAGAGAACGACTTAGTTCTACACTCATCACATTCGCTTGCGCAGCCCCTATTTATAGGGGGAGGGGTGCTTTCACACACCTCACAAATAGTAACAGAAGAACTACCATTCTCTAACCGGGGTTCGAACCTTGGACACTCGAATTAGAACACTCGTTTCCGCTGTACCAGAACGCCGGCAAAAAAGGTTTTCTTTATAACGATAAAAATTTAAATATATGAATAAAAAATTTTATTAAGTGAGGTTCTATGTTTTATGTTTAATGCTCTTCGTTTTTATTTAATTTTTAACAAGAAAACTGCCTTGAAAATTTTAGTTTTTATTTTTCCGTGTTTATCCTTTATTAGACACGAAACTTCGGCATCCTAGCACAAGGATTGTGCGTCTTCCCCATGATCTGGTCATTCCAGATTCAAATCCCAGTTCGGCATGGTGTTTCGTCTTCAAAAAGAGGTTGCACCAGCGAAAGTGACGTATGAAGTAGCTAAGACGTAATCTTGGTCCTAGATGGCGCTTTTGAGAGAAGAGGCACTCTCTCGGATTAAAATTGCCAACTTCATCAGAGAACTTGTCTATGACCAGTTTCATAAGAGACAACAGCAGTAGCAACATCCCTTAAAAAATTCGCAATTTCTTAGTTTTGGAGTTAACTCTTTATGGTCAACAATTTTATTACCTAAGGAAAAAATTTCTTTTTTTTCCGATGTCGGAGTTCTACCTTTCCCCGCTTGGTGGCAACACTTACAGCTGCCGACAGATACGAATGTGCCGAAAACGTCACAATGGGCTATTGTAAAATGACTCACCTAGCTACTGAGGCAAAATGATTCTGGAGGTATGAGCCGAATTCGGCACACCTGACGTTAAGGGATTAAAATTTAAATGTATGAACAGTGAAAACCAAAAAAAAAATGTTATTCAAAGCACGCTTAACTTATATTCATGCTTATTCTTTGTAAAAATATAAACCAAATCGTCGCATCCTGATCATTAACACTGCAATAAATTTAATTTAAAATGTTTGTAGCAACAGTTAAAATGATTTGAGTTTAACTCCAACAATAAAATATGTAGTTTTAAAATATTGTATAATTTTTTTTTTGAAATTGAAAGATTTGCGCTGCAAAAAAAGAAAGAAAAAAAAACTGAAAAGCTATTTTTTTTTAAAGTGGTAAGATGATTTCGAGTCCTGGTTCGGCATTGTTGTTCTTCTGTGCTCTCTCAGTGAGGTGTATGAATGTGCCCCCCCCGCCGTAAAAAGGAGGTGTGCAAGTGAATGTGATGAGTGAGTAGCTAAGTCGTATTCTTGGCCCTGTTAGGGTGTACTTCTAAAACAAGAAACGCTTCTTTCAGCTGAAAACTCGCTAATGTCTCGTCAAGACTTCTCGATGGAAAGTGCCACTAATAGCCACAGCAAGATCTGCGAGGTGTGTTGTACGCTCCTTATGAAGGGACTAAATGACCTCCCCTTTAAAGAGAAAATTGTGCAAGCAGTAGTGACGCATGAAGTAGCTAATCCACATTCTTGACCCTATTTGTCGCTAAAGAAAAAAGAAGAGACGCTCACTCAGCTTAAATCCCTTATAAAGTGACGCTACTTGTACTTATTGTTGTTGTTATTTGTGGCAATTTACAAACTAAGATGTATTTGTTGAACTATTCCATTAGACATTCCTTTAAGGATGCATATGAAATTAAAAAGTGAAAGTGTGTCCTATAAAAAAAAACTAATTTACTTAGTTGTACTTCAACTAAACAAATAGTAATGTATGGCAAGTTATATAAAGAATATATTTGCCTTCCTTTTATTCTAAATTAGTAATTCTTCTAAATTAAAAAGAATTAAAATATCTCCTCAAATTTTGTAAACAAAATCCTGAAACATGTATAGATAAATATGACAAAATAAACTTACTTATTGATATTTTTCTACTTTTGCTTATAAACACTTAATTTTTAAAACTTTTTAATATCCCTCTCTACACTATTTATATGCAATTTTCCACCTTATTTAACGAAACTTTGTGTCTAGAAACATATCCCTGATTACAATATTTATGGAAGGAAAGCCTTTCTCCACTGTTTCAAGGAACACGGTATATATCATAGGTTGAAATGCCTACTTACAGTATTCTTTGCTGAAGAACAAGAGTTCCGATTTTAATTATCTCTTTCAAATACTCATATTCTGAAAACGTTACTTTTAGTAATTACTACCACATTTAGAATTAACGAGAATTTGTTATTCGGTGTAATCAACTGAATTAAGAATGCTGATCTTTAATATTCTATGCTCGCTTTAATTAAATAATTAAAAAATATAAATTTGATAAACATTTTAATCTATAGCAAGATCAAATGTAGAGTAAATAGATTAAAAACAATGAAACGATAAAAAAATATTTAAGTTTTTGAATATTATAATAAAAGGACGATATCTGTTCTTGGCATTTTTTGACATATCTAATTTTCTCCATTGTTTTATATTTTCTTTTTTTGCAAGCTAGTGAGATGAAAATATTATGGATAAACGGCTTGTGCTATAAAAATGCGGTGAAAAATATTATCTCAGGGATTTGGAAATTAAACGCGTTATGGGATTTTTTAATCAAGATTTTTAATGGATTTTTCTTTACACATTCCCAGGCTTAAATATCTTTTTTTTTGTCTTTCATTTTAGCAGTGCAGACATTTCTGATTACATGATCGTATCTTCAAATCTGAATCTTTGATTTTTATCATCAAATATCCATAATGCATTAACTTTTGTTAATATTATTCATATTACCGAAATCATGGAAAAGATCTCATTAATAAATTAATCAGAAATAAGAAAAATATAGCGACATCGATTGTGAGGTTATTAAAATTTTAGATTCATCATAGTTTATTAAATTAATTATAAATTAGTTGCAGTTGAAATTAGGGCATTGACAACTTATATTTGCCTTCAAAAAGTAAAGAATAAAATTAAAAGTGTGAAAAAGCGAATTAAATATTAATTTTTCAACCATTATTCAATTTTTGCACGATTTCATACGCTCTGATAATCAGTTTTGCATATTATATTACTATGCCCTGAATTTAAATAAATATCGAATACGTAACATTTTAGTTTTGTCAGTCCTTGTTGTTTTGTTGGATGCTTTTCGACAAAATATGCTCTAATAAAAGCGGACTATTTTTCACCTAATGACCGTTCCAAACATAAAATGCTGGAAAATGCGAGGTCACTTTTTATTATTCAGACGCCTACCAGAAATGAATAAACTGAGTCGTGGTGAAAGGATCGATAGCATTTTAATTTGTTTTTGTCACTAGTAAATACAAACCCCCCTTATTTCTCAATTATAGAAAGAAATTGAGATTACATCCTCACGTAAATTCGTTGACTACTTTTTGTGGTATGAGAATTTAGATAAAATAAGTAACCAAATTGTAACTGAAATTTACTTTTTTGTCCTCTGTTTTTTTTTAATACAAAGCTCCAATGAAGCAAAGTACCATTGCTTTATTTTTCTTCAGATGTCAACATTTTACTTTAACTTGTTCACTACTGAGCTGGGCGAGCAAATTTTATCTTGTCAAGCCAATTTCTGTTACGAACAATAGTGTGAAGCACGCAAAAAGATTTATCACCAAAGATATCCTAGCTTTATAGCT
Organism: Argiope argentata; assembly: GCA_026289955.1. Lineage (NCBI taxonomy): Eukaryota > Metazoa > Arthropoda > Arachnida > Araneae > Araneidae > Argiope > Argiope argentata. Next base: position 9,341,907 of record JAOUZG010008327.1, read on the forward strand.
TGCAATCCTGTTTCGAAATAAAGCAAGTAATATAACAAAAAAATTAAAGTCAATTCCTATTTAGGTCAATAAGAAAAAAATTATTATCATGCAAGAACATGATGTTATTTTTGGAATGAGGTAGACAAAAATCCGTAGGTGGAAGAAAAAAGCGTCGGCTAAAAATGTAAATTTTATCTGCACGAGTATCTCGACCCCCCCTTTTAATAACGCGTTGCCATTGCCTTTATAAAAGCTATGATTAAAAAAATAAGTCAATAACTACAGCAAATAAAACCTAGAGAAATGTCATTTTGAGCACGTGATTACGTGAAACGAAATAAATAGGAAATGTGATGTTTTTTAAACAATAAATGAGAGACAAAGTTTTTTTGGATCGTTTGCAATACTAAAGGGACCCATTCGATGAAACAATCAAAATGAATGAAAATATAATTTAACTCGCACGAGCACGTGGTGCTCGGCCGTTCAAGAAATTGTGTTCTGACAGGACACATTGAAATAGGCATAGCAGATTTCACTTTAATCTTTATTTTAGTTGCTTTTTATTAAATAATTAAAATTAATATAAATATGCATATACATATGAAAGAATCATAATATTCAGCTGAAAAAGAGAAAATGAATTTCCCTGTAATTTTCCATTCTCCTTCTAGACTTGTAGCTTAATCTTAAGGTTAGGTAGGAGAAATGACCAACAGTTGCCGACAAATAATTTAAGGAGAGAAATTGGAATTGAACCTAAAGCTTAAAATTTTTTCAATTTTATTTTTTGAGAAAAATCCTTCATTCTAAGCACTAAACTACAACTGATATCTTACTCTCAAAAATCATTTGTATAAAACGAGTAAAAGCAAAAAATTTCGAAAATTTATCAAAAAATATATTTATTTTCGCAAGAACTGAACCCATATTCTTCACGTTCGCGTGAAAAATACCGAAATCCTTGCATTTTATTGATTGAGCTACTGCCTGTTGATTTCAAATTTCATTACTAACTGCTGAAACTCTATTTTGAAGTATTAAAATTAATCTAATTTAATTAATGAATTAATGAGTTTGAGTTCGATTGAGTTTGCTAGCGATAAAACCATTTCTGATTATGCAGCGCCAACAGTACGGTATATGGAGTCACATGGTTAGTTAAGAAGGCACATGGTTACATTTTAAGAGTGTCACAAAGTGTCTAAATGTTGTCTAATGTCAATGTCTAATTCCAAGTGTCACAAATATTCTATTCTATATTAAAAAATAACCGTTTGCACAGATTTAAAGCTTTAAAAGAGAATATAAACTTTTTATATAGGGTAAAAGAAATCAATCGTTTTTAAAAAGGTGAAAAGTTGAGGATGAGGTAATTTATGAAGGATGTCTTTTAAGACAACGTGAGGAGAATTAAAACATCGAACCCGTTGAGAATTAAAACTTGGGCACTCTATGAGAATGTACCGAACTGTCAAAAGGCATTGGTATATTGTGCAAAGAGGGGCGGGTTCCTCCAACAACAAATGCTTATGTGTAAATCTAGTATGGGCAATTCTTAAACGAGTAATAATTGTATCTAATTTTCTATTAGGTAACCTGGGTCGAAATTCGATGGAATATTTGTCAGATTGACGTTTGTTTTCCTCTTTACTATCCCATTCTAATTGCCATTTCAAATTTAGAGTACTTGATATGTATATATTTTTATTTCATGAAAAGGAAGAGGGTCATTTAAAATATTGGTTACTGATTTCGCTGCCTTGTCAGCCAATTCATTGCCAGGAATACCTACAATTAATTAATATTTGAAAAAACTGTTTTAACATTAAGTGTTATCAACCGCAAGTTTAAAGAAGTATATTTGAACTTCAGTGGAAGAATAAAAGTTATTTTATTAAAGATTGAAAATTTGAACGAGATTTATAAGCATATATAGAGAGAGTGGGAATTAATAGAAGGAATTAAAAAACACCGACCCGTTTGTATAAAGTTTGCACGATCAGTTGTGTCGGAGTTGTAGAGAATGAGTTAACGCATAAGAAGCAAGATCCACATTCTCAGATCAAGTTTGGTCAGAATCTTCCTGATTCTCGATGCCTGAACCTAAAATGATGCTGTAACTCAAGAAAAGGAATCAGATCTCGAACATGTAAGCCTACAATTTTGATACCGAAACTTCTTTTCAATGTTATCGATTCTTAAAAAATATTTCGATAACTCCCAAATTCAAAACAATGTATTCTAGAACAGAATGATTAAATTTTCAAATGTTCAATCTTCCGATCACTGAATCCCATATAAAATGACTTATCTCCCAATTCTTATTTCTATTTCGATCGTAGATATTCAAGGACCACCCCATAAATTGATACAATATATATCAGTGATGCTCTTATGAATATTGCATTAAGAGAGTTATTAAATGAATATAACATGAAGATAAAATGTGAAACGCAACAGAATAGACAACAAATCATAGACGCTACTATGTTGTCTATTGTAAGAAATAATTTTATTTAAAAGAATCGATATATAACAGGAAATGAGATTTGCATGCAGCAGACTGGAAAGAAATGCAGTTCTTGAAATATATAAAGATATGAAAGATTGTGTATTTTTACGCAAGTATCCAGATATAGATTGTTAAAGGATATATAAAAATACAAATGATCAAACTGAGCATAAAAATAAAAATAAATTTATCTTATCTTAGAGATATTTTGAACAACTAATCTTCCCGGCGTCTTGGCATAGCGGTAGCGCGTCTTTCCAGTGCTCTGGGCATCACCGGTTAGTGTCCCGGTTCAAGACATACCCCCCCCCCCCCCCACACACATATACACTTGGTGCTGTTTGGCGAGTTTCAAAACTCGCCAACTATCAGCGTTTTAATTGGCTGAATGCAATTAAAATTCAGTGGTTTCAAAAATTCAACCAATCAAAAACCACTTTTCTTTCTCTGAACACGAAATTTGGCGCGGTTTCATGCTTTGGCGAAGTGGAGGAGTGATTTTACGGATCAACCCTGTATTCTATCCGTACGATGCGTGAAAGTGTCCTCCTGTACAAAGGGGCTGTGCAAGCCAATGTGATGAGTGTGTTGCTGAAGTCGTAATTTTGGCCCTTGTTGGCGCTGTTTGAAACAAGAGATGCACATTCTTCGGCTTAAAATCTGCTGATGTATCAGCGAGAATTGTCCATGGCAAGTTACATAAGTAACAACAGCAGCATGTTTCTAAATCTACAATATCAATATCTCTATCATGTATATATATATAATATAAAGCTAAGATGCATGATAAAGAAAGAGTTTTTATTACTTATCGCTAATCATTTTATTACTTATTGTTTGTTGATTCATTGGACAGCAATTAAATAGAGCCAAAACTTTATGCGAAAGTCCCTGGGAGTCCCGGTTCGAGCATGTTTGTTCTTTTGTGTTCTATCTGTAAGGTGTACGAATGTGCCATTCTGTAAAAAGGGGCTTTGAAAGCGAATGTGATGAGTGAGTAGCAAGAATCGTACTCTTGGTAAGAATCGTAACTGGCGCTACTACAAAACATGAGACTCTAATTAGGCTTAAATTGTTGACTGCCTCAGCGCGCTTGTCCATGGCAAGTGCCATAAAAAACAACAAAATAACGCAATTCATCTTCCTGCCCTAAGGTGTTGAAAAGTTTGTCGAAACTAAGAAATACCTTTTTTAATAAATGATTATGTTGCATATACAATTTTTTTCTTCAGATTTCCAGATACTTGATGAGAATTCTTCCCCTAACAATTGAAATATGAAAATCACTTTCAATAGTATGTCGAAAAATAATTATGTCTTTGTTTTTTAAAAATAAAGGGTCTTTACAGAAATCTGTAAAATTACTCCAAATTTATGCAATACTAGTCGTTTCAGGTGGCTATCAGGTTGGTAAAGCGTATTAGTTGTATTTAATTTCAGATAATGCGTTTAAACATATTTTCATAAAGTGTTAAATATAAGCGCTTAAATATAATTTCATAAGCGTTTGAACATCATTTAGCCAAATAATATGACATTAAAGTTCTGCTACCTTAGTTGATTGACTTAAGTTCTGGTTATTGTGTAGCAAAAGTTTTCTTTTAGAGACTAATCCCATAATATCATAGCGCTTTTAAAAGCATAAACGCCCATTTGATGTATTTTTAAAGTTTCTAGATATTTCTTTTTCAGTTTTTATTTGGCTCGGTAAAAACGCAGATAAGAATTCATCTTCCTTAACTTTCATTCATGGAAGAAAGTCACGTGATTAAATATGTCATGAAACTAATAACTTCAAATAAAATTAAAACTGCTGGTTTTTAAATTTTTAAATGTTATAAAATTTATTATTAAGTTGCAGCCTTTTCAGAAAGGTATCAATCGATTAAGTTTGAAGTAATTAAAGTTTTAATTTAATTTCATAAATCGTTTTGAATTGAACGTTTCCATTTTCCAAAATGACAAGTTTTGGTATTTAAACGATCTTGTTTAATATATTCAACTCTTACTATTAGTTCACACTCTCCATTTATATATCTTGTTCAAATTTTCAATCGTTAATAAAACATATTTTATTCATCCACTCCAGTTCAAATACATTTTTTTAAACTTGAAGTGGATGACGCTTGATATTAATATAGTTTTTTTCAAATATTAATTAATTAGTTATATTTTATTAATGTTTAATACTTTAAATGGAGTTTTAATGACTTTTAATTAAACTTGAAATAAACCGGCAGTAGTTAAATCGGTAAATGTGAGGATTTCTGCAATTTTCATGTGAAAGTGAAAAAGTTGTTCCGGTTGTTGATTATTTGTTGTTTTGAGTATTTTTTTGATTGTGCCAAAAAAAAATAGTAAGAGTTATTGATTACAAAATGCCCTGCAGGCACACAAGATATTTATTGTCATTTCTAATAGCAAAAGTTGCTAATAAATTCAAACAACTGCTTATGAATTGATGTTTTTCAATGAATTCAAACAAATCGATGTTTTAATTTACTTGCAAAGTATACAAGGAGATAATTGAATGTCTTCTCTAATTTTTTTAATCCCGATAATGATAAGTTATATTTAAGATTATCTTAGTTTTTTTGAGTTTTTATGAATTTATTAAATATGTAGGAGTTATTTTTATTGTTGTTGTTCCTAATGGCATTTGCCATAGATACACTCTCTGACGCATCAACGATTTTAATGAGCGTCTTTTGTTTTGAAGTTGTGCCAACTAGAGCCAAGAGTATGACTTAGCTACTCAGTCATCACATTTACTTGCACTACCCCTTTTTACAGGGGGGGGGGGTACATTCCCTCTCCTTACTGATAGAACAGAGAAGAACAACCATGCCGAAACGGAACTCAAATTCGGTACGCCCAGAATACGGGGAAGACATGTTACCCTTATGCCAGAACGCCGACAATTATTATCATGTCAAAACATGATGTTATTTTAGGAATGAGGCTTATGGCGTCAATAAAAATCCATTGGCAGGAAAAAACAATCCTTAGGCAAAAAATTGAAATTTTATTCCAATTTTTCTGCACGAGCATCTCAAAAAATCAGCTTTTAATAATGCCTTGCATTAAAAGCTCTGATTTAAAATATCATATACTAAAGCTTTGATTAAAGTTTACTAAAGCTCTGACAATAAGTTAATGACAACAAGAAATAACACCTAGAAAATTGTAATTTTGAGCACGTGATTAAATGAAATGAAATAAATAGGAAATGGGATATTTTTATTAGAGAATCAATGCGACACAAAGTTTTTTTGGATCGTTTTCGATACTAAAGTGACTCATTCAAATGAAACGATTAAAATGAATAAAAACATGATTTAACTCGCAAGAGCACGTGGTGCTTGGCCGTTCAAGAAATGATGTTCTGACATGATACATTGAAATATGAATAGCAGATTTCTTTTTAATCTTTTTATTAAATTCATTTACCAAGTCAAATAAAGCTATAGAAATAAATCAGACTTTGATAAGAGTTTTTAGTTTCTTCTGGATAATTATAATAAAAGCAGTTTTCAATTTATAATGTAACTTTCATCATTTTTCTCATTTTATCGATACAGTGAGCATTCCAGTGTAACAATCGATTATTTTCATGGTTCTCACTTTAATCGCAAGCAGCAAGACAGAATATCCTTCTAGAAGTATTCAATGCGAAATTTCAGTTGTTGAAACCCCTCCAAGGCATTCTGTCCATATCATTAATTGTTCACGCAAGCGAAACTAGCATTGATATTCAAACGCATATCTAATAACTTTCTTATTAAGAGATTTCAAACAATTTTAAGATTCGAATTAAATTTAAAGTATATTCTTTGAAGAATTCTCATCATTCTCAAAATATTCCTATCTCTGTATTTTAGTTTCCCCATCTGGTTGGTAAGGAGTACTTGCAAATGAAGCTACTATTTGTTATAGTTTCGCGTGCAGCGATATGGAAAGGGTTAATGAGATTTTTCCTGGGGCGAAACAACACTTATTAAGAATTCATTGTTTCTGTTATTCTTCTCAGCAATAATTTTATAGATAGAATCTTTGAAATTTTATTTATTTGCAAAGCTTTTAATCTCGAGTGCTAAAATATTTTTAAGATTCTTCAAAATAAAGGTTTCTTAAAAGTTTAGCCTAATTTAATCTTTTAAAATGTATCCAATGAAAGTATATTGTAAATAAACGACTAAATCCTTTTCACAACTTTGATTATTCCTGGAAAATATTTAGTACCAGTCGCCTCAGATGACCAACTGCTTCAAGTAAATACAAAATTATTTGCGACAACAAAACTGCAAAAAATGGCTAAATATCGGTTAATTTCTATTAAATTAGCATTTAACTACAATTTGAATTTTAAATAACTACCGACATTCTTCTTAATAATTCTTAAATAATAGAGTTTGAATTCGGCCCATTTTTTAGAAAAAGTTTGGGACATATATGCATTCATATATCCATAATAATTTTTTAAAAAATATTAAGAATTGTTTACACTCGAGTGCATTATATTTGCTAATGTATTAAATATGTTATCATGTTACATGATTGTCATATCATCTTTGCCTAGAAACTCCCTTGATGATTTTAGGGATCAAGTTTTGCACCTATCATGCTCATTTGTAGATTTTCTCGGAATGGATTTTATTCAATATTTAATATGTTGTTGTTGCTGTTACTTTTGGCACTTGCCTATGGACAAGTCCCCTGATGATACAGCAGCAGATTTAACCCCTCAACCGGTTAATTTTTCATACTATCTAATAAGATGATACCTTCTATTTCGGGAATATTTTCTTATTTTGATTCAAATGGAAATTCATGGACTACTTGGCTTATCTACGAATTCGAAGTCATTTTACTATTGAATTATAATTGTTATGAATGATTTATTTTTTGTTTACAATTATCAAAATTTGATAAATCGATGCACGAACGGCGTACGGGCAAACCGATTAAGGGGTTAAACCGAAAGGAGCGTCTTTTATTTTTGAAATAGTGCCGACTAGGGCCAAGAGTACGACTTAGCTACAGATTCAGCACACTTGCTTGCACAGCTTCATTTTACAGGGGGCGCAGTCACACATCTCACAGATAGCACACAGAAGAACAACCATGCCCAAACCGGGACTCGAATCCGGGATTCCCAGAACACGAGTAAGACGCGCTTCCTCTATGTCAGAAAGCTGGCATAATATTTAATATAAATCCTCAAATGTGTCGTAAAATCTATAAACTAAATTTCATCCATCCAGTTGAAAGTGTAGGTATTCGCATACAGATAGATTTAATTAAAAAATGTATTTTTCGAATAAAATGGGAAGATTTAACGGATAAAGATAAAGATATATGAGAAAGTAAAATGAGAATGAATTCTGAGATATCTCTACTGAAATGCTAATCATACCAAACATGATAATGCTTTTACGTTATTTGCAGAAGAAAAAATAAAATGAGATGTTGCTGTAGGAAAAATAGAGTGCTCTGATTACAGGGAAATACCAATCCCTTGGGAAAAGAGAAGACGCTATAGGTCATTTGTTCTTGTAGTCATGCAAAAAGGGGAACAGTAACAGTCTGGGTAATGAAAAAAATATTAATGAATTTGACCTTTTGCTGTGATTAATAGTATAACTGAACCCATTGATATAGATATGAAAACATAAACTAACTACAACATTTCAATAAAAAAGTAAGATGATTCATCCAAGGATATAGGATATTAGCTGCAAACAACGTATGTATATACTCGAAAATTAGTTCGATAAGGGATAAGAGTTCAAATAAAAAAAAATTGCGTTTATGTTTTTACAAAGAGAATATATGCATTCTCAGGAGTGAACGTTCTATGAACAGTACTAGACGCATCTGTCTTTTGCTCCGATGAGTGGCGCTGCTATGAGTCATTTAAGCTAGCGGTTGTTCTTCAGACGTCCACAGCTTATGAGCAGCGAAGGGTTATTCGTTTTCTGTGGGACAAGGGACAAACGCCCAAAGCAATTTACAGGGAAATGCACCCCACTTACGGGGAAAAGTGTCTCTCTTTGAGAAATGTTCAATGGTGGTGTCGTGAGTTTCAAAAAGATCGTGAAAACTTTCATAAGAATGACCGCTTACTGAGAGAATCTAGAACAGCCACCTTACAGTCCAGATCTTGCCCCTAGGGATTTTCACGTTTTCGGTCTACTGAAGAGGTTTCTGGAGGGCAGAGATTGACATGTGACGAAGGAACCAATAATGCGATCCGATGGCGGTTCCACAGGTACAGGAAGAATTTTACCACAAAGGGATCTCTAATTTAGTCGTGCAATGGGATAAATGTCTGAACCGGTGAGGTCACTATGTAGATAAATAATGTAAGGCACGTAGTACAATACGTATATTTGAAAATATCGGTATGTACCTGTTTTGGGGGAATAAAAAATAGGCGCTTTTTGATTTGCCCTCGTACGTGTAGTGGAGGCATGTTTGACTAGGATACTACATTTGCTACAGAAAATGCTATGCTAGTAGAATGCTTTTATATGCGTAGAAGTGGTATATGTTTTGTACCACGGTAATATTTGATATTATGTAGAAGCAATTACAAATGCTATTCCAGTAATTTTTTTATATAAAATTTAGGATTTGAAGCCTGGCATATAGGATGCTCACTCTAAATGCAAATGAATTTCAACTGAAAAAATTCTGCAAATAACGCTTAATATTATAATTTATGCTGCTTGAAATGTACACCTGAAAAAATTACAAAGTCAAAGTTTTAATGCAGTTTTCTGATTATCACATTTAGAAAATTACTCCTGAAAATAAAAAAAAATTATAATTTAAACAAAAAAAGTTCTTTGATGAAAAAAAAACAATCGAATTCTAAAGCATGAAACATCACTGCGCAAAAGCAAGTTTTATAACTATCCGAGTCAGCCTCGACAGAATATCGCATATTGTAGAATGGTGGATCTTCATTAAAGCAAACATTGGAATTATTTACAATTGCCTGAATGGCGATACTCAAAGGTTCACATTCGGTTTGCTTTGGACGTAGATAAATGAAACGTTTTTCTTTATATATAATTGTATCTATGAACAAAATTTTGGCTGAGATTTATCTATCACCATTTTATTTTTAAAATTTAATCTTATTTATGTATTCATGATACCTTGTGCAGAAAAAGAAATGAATAGATATAGTTTCAACACATTTCAGAATAAATCCAATTGATAAAGGAATGGAATGTATTGCATAGAAACGATTCAATTTGTAAAATAATAAGCCCTCTGAGAGATAAAGTTTATTCACGAAGTCAAAGAAATTGACAAAGATTGAGATATACTGTTATAAATTATTTTTGTATGCCATCATCATGATTACTGATACATTAAGGTGTCTCATTACTTTCTTTCCTATTTCTGATATGAAATGTATACAAAATAATTATTATTTAGGATGTTGTTTATTTCGCTATGTAAAAAACCCTTTTGCTCTATTACCTTCTTCCATCTCTCAGGAAGCTTCAATTTGCCTTATTTCTAAAATTTCGTTTTTGGATTAGAAGTAATCCTCGTAGTTCACCTTTATTCTGCAAATGTATTTAAAGTGCTTATCTCAAAGATAATGTTTTTAATAACAGAAAGAAGTGATAATCAGATGGAGCTAGATCTGGAGAGTATTCAGGATGAAATAACAACTCAATCAAACTATAAGAGTTTCTCTCTTATGACTAATGTAATATATATTTCGCGTTTTCCTGATGAAAAACAATACCTAGTAGGTTCATTAATTCTGGCCCTTTTTTGCTATAGAAGCTTTCATTTAATCCAATTTATGACAATATTTCGTAAGATTTATTGTTTCACCTTGAGGAAGGAGCTCACAGAAAATTACGTTTTTCCAATCCTACCAAATGGACAAAAGAACTTTTTTGGGGTGTAATTTTGGTTTTGTGACAGTTAATTGTCTTCCATCCTTACTCCAAGTTCATTTCTTGTGCACATTTTCATATAAAATCGTCGTCAGTAACAAGGCTCTTTACAAACAGTGGTGAGAAATAAACTTTTGGGACAACCAGATATCTATGCTGGAGTCAGACCAATTTAAAAGTCATTTAGGAAATAAAAGTCCCGATTGAAAAGTTACATGACGACGGCTTCCTGAATTTAAGCATGTGTTCTGAAATAAGAAGAGCTAAGTGTTACTTCTTCAATATATAATGCGATGTATTTTTCGTAAGATCGACTCGATGTGTTGCGGGGAGGACATGTCCCTATCCTTTCTTGCGAATTCAGAGATTTTATTCACTGACCATGTATCAGTAAACACCAATATCTTCTAACAGAGATTTCGTAGTCCCATGACATAATTATCTCTTTCTCACTGTGAGCTTGAATGCTTAGATTATCTCCTCTGTTTAGAGTTAGAATTTAATTTTTATAGGAATTTTATACACTTTTAAGAGTTTTGGCTAATTTACTCTCTGAATCAACTATGTGCTTAAATATATTAAACATTTGAAAAAAAATATTTTATAAAAATTAGAAAAAAAACTTATAGATATAAAATTTTTAAAGTAAAAATTAATCTTTTAAAATTTTAAAATCATGTAAAAACATGAAATAGTATGCTCAGATGCAGTTGAACAATAATGCTAAAATAATCATTAATTTTATTTTAAAAAATTTAATAGAATGTTGAGAATTTTTTTCTGTGTTCAAATAACACCGAAGAAATAATTGCATTAGTTATGTGAGTTCACTGGGCAGTTTTGAAAAGCTTTTCGAAGAATTTTATCGACATTTATGTCTTAAATTAAAAATGGTTTGCCAGGATATAAATATTATCATATTAACACAAAAATAAAAACCATTAAACTGTTCTAAAATTTAAAAAAATTAAATTAACATTGCATTATGATTCCAAATAATATTTACATTATATTGATTAAAATTAAATTACTATATACATAAATTAAATATGAAAATAAATAAATTAATATAAAAATAAGTTAATTTATTACATTAATGTAAAAGCAAGCTAAATTAATATTTTAATGTTAAAAAAACTAATTTAATACATTAATGTAAAAATAAATTAATATATTAATGTAAAAGAAACTCATTTAATATATTCATGTAAAAATAAATTAATATATAATATAACTTTTTATACAGATGTATCCAATAACATATTAATGTAAAAAAAATTGATATAACATATTACACTGGATACAGATATATCCATTTCACTTCATATTTTTTTCAATAAATAATAAATAAATAAATAAAATTTGTAAAATATTTTTAAAATATTTCATATTGAATTCAAATAAACATTTCTAATTATCTTAGAGATTGTATAATAATAAAAAATGTCCACTCATAAGCTACACAAATATAGTTTACAAGAAGTCACATCTATTGCTAACAGAAACTGAAAATCCAAAACCACTTCAAACACACCAGATCTACCCTCATTATAACACAGTACGTTGACAGATGAAACTAGGAAATATTACGTCAGAATTTTTCACTTTGGCAGACCTACGCCTGACCAGATACCATCAAATGTCTACGTCTATCTGAAAGCAGAAGCCGGAATCTTTAATGCGTAATCCATCAATTCAAAGACACAGGAACGAAAATGGATGGATGTGTAGATTGATTTTATTCTATCGTTCTTATAGGGTATGGAGGAGATATTGTCCATCAGTTTATGATAGTTCAGCTCTCTGATTTAGAGATGAATGCTTATGAAGCGCTACTTATAATATTTCTACAAATTGTGTAAAATTTCAATTAGTAATGAAGATAATGGAGTGTTTATTTTTGTTTGTATACTGGTGCTCTATAGCAAAGAAATTTAGACCTATAGCTATCTAGGCAGGATAGATAAATAAAGAAACAAAATACCTGCCTAAAGGCACCATAACTCTAGGATGCTACTCGCACTTGAGACGTTTTACAGTATTTTGGCAGTTTTGTACATCCGTTTGATTATAAATATTATTGAATTGAAATTTATCAAATTAAAACCAAGTACAAAGGGAAGTAAAATGAAAGTGAGCCAATGTGATTATATGAAAACATATTACTTTATTTAAAAGTAGTCTTCATGAACATTGAGACATTTATCCCACTGACAAACGCTTGCTTCCCGTCTTATAAAACTCTTTGCGCTCTGATTCAAATAGTCTGTCACTGACTCCTTCACGATGTCGTCCGACACGTATCTGGTACCCTTGAGATGTTTTTTTTTCAGTTTTCCGAAAGTGTGAAAGTAACAAGGTGACAAATCTGGTCTGTATGGAGGATGTTTCAGTATTTCCCACTGCAAATTTGCCAGTTTTGTCTTAACCACATCAGCGACGTGGGGATGAGCATTGTTGTGTAGCAAAATCACGTCTTCTCTGAACCGTTTTCTCCAACGCTTCACAGTGGCCAATGAGATGCAATATTCACCGTTCACGGCAGTCATATGGCGACTAATTTCCTGTTGGGAAACACTTTAAGCTGCCAAAAAACATGCCCACAACATTCTATTCTTTTTGGGGGGCGTCTATTATGTCATGATATTGTCTTCAACCCAGTATATGAGTGTCTTAAAGAAGTTTAACCTCACACTTTCGTAAATGAGGGATGTCTCTGTGCTACGGATGTGCGTCGCAGATGTGGGACCGAACAATTCTTGCTCGGGGGGAGTTATCCACTTTCACTTGACTCACTCTAGTATTGTTCAAATTAATTTCAGAAAATTGTTCTAGTAACGCTCCAAATCAATTATTATTTGAAAGATTTATGTTACGCAATTTCATAATTTTAAAAATGTGAAACTTTTTAATTTTAAGATCATATTAAATTCTATTATTAAACATCATTTGCATAATATTAATAAATAAATAACATTTATTACATGCAATTGTTTGCTATAACTTGAACCTCAATTGAAATAGAGACAAAGCAAATATATCTTCTGAAACAGAAACGTGCTCAATTTTTGAAGTGCAAAAAAATAAATTAAAAAAATAAAATAAAACTGTTCATAATGCGTGACTCCCGGGATGAAATAAAGCGAGATTAAAAAATTCGAAAGTATCTCCTCTGATTTCGAAATTGCCTTCTGTTTCAAACAAGATATTACTCGAAATATTTTATAATTGGATATAAAAATAGTCAATCAGTAATCACAAAATTTTTAAGAGATATCTTGACATGACTTCACTCGATATTTCGAATAATTATAAAATATGTTGAACGAACATATGATTAAAGAATGATTCACATCAGTGAATTTATTTTCAGTTTTAATCATAAAGGAAGAAAGCTGAACTTCCATCTCTTAAAGTGAAAAGTTGTTTTTATTGCTCGTAATATTCAAGACATTTTTTCTCTTGAATCCCATGGTGCCATATAAACCTTCCAAATTTCAAACAGGCCTCTTTTGGACGGATTCTTCAAAAAAAAAGCATTATTCTAAAACGAAACGAGTTTTTGAATGCAATTTTGACTTCAAAACTGTATTTTCATATCCATAAATTTTTAGAGGCACTGGGAAAAGTTCAAATGATATTTTCCGTCGAAACAGAAGCAGTTTCCTCTAAGGAAAAGAGGCAATAATATAATGATGTTGAATGTAAAAGAAGAAATTTTGTATAAAAGTATTTCAAGTAGACTAATTTATTTTCTCATGATGGAAATGCAAGTACTAAAAAATGAATAATATAAAGTTCTTTAGGTTTCAGTTGTCGTTACAAAAATTTCTTCATTTAGGTTGCGCTTAATATATGAAATTAAACTTCTGGAAGTTTCAGTTACATAAAAGAAGAAGAAATATTCCCATTTATTTTATGATTTTTATGATTCGAATGTTTGTGAAGTATTTTTTAAATTTGATATGGATTTAAATATTCGATATATTAAAAAAATACATGATAATTTTCTTTAAATTTCATTAAAACTTTTAGTTAAGTATCAACATATTTTTTATCACTTCGAATTCTGTCCTTTATTTTTTAATTCAGTGTTAAACTTTAGATCCATGATATTGTCGATAAAATCTATTAAAAATTATTAAACAAACTAAAATGGGTATTAATGAAATATCCATTTTAGTTATTTTTCTTTAACTGATTTCTTCTTTGAATTTTGTAAAAATATTTTTATTTATTTATTAAAACAATAAATACAAAAACAAACAATTTTTATGGGCTTTTCATAATATGAAACAATTGTATATCCTTAATCTATTTACAATTATTCTTAAAATCTAATAATAAGAATATCAGAAGAAATTAATATTATGACATTTATAAATTCAAAACATAATAAAAAATGATAATTACCATCAATAATTACGTATGTTCAATCTGTTGTTTCTAATTTTATTGAAATCCTAATTTTTAAATGGATAGCCCATTTGTTTTTTCTGAATTAGTAGCCGAATTTCTCACTACTAAGCTAAGTTGTTTATTTTTTGCACCAATTATAAATATTTAATGTAAGGAAAAAACATATAAAGTATTTCTTAGAAATATACTATTGTCAGAGTTATTTAAAAATTAATGCGTTAAAAAAGTATTTTTTCTGTTTCTTTTTTTTAGTTTTTACTTATTATTTCCTTATTTTAAATATTAGCGAAACATTAAATTAAATGTGTATTAAATTCAAAAAAGACATTACTATTATAATGAAATTAAACTTCATTTATAATTAATTTATGATCTAATGTCTAAAATATTAAATTATTATATTATAGCAAAAATGCATAAGAAAGCAAATTGACAATCCTTTAGTCTATCAGAAAGTCAGCGAAAAATCGATGACAAAATTACTTCTTTATAAACACGAGATAAATCAAGACAGATAAAAATATTTAAGACACACACTGTATCAAGATTGAAACATGATTTGTTTTAATCTCCCAGAAAATTTAAAAAAAGGTAAAAATTATGTTCTATCAAGTTACCCACAAAAGGAAATAAATTTTAGAAATCTATTACCGTTCTTCTGATTAAGATCTACGTGAGAAACTTATTCTTACGAGGCATTAGTTAGCATTTACGAATCTAAATAGAGGATTAATGCCTAATCCCCAAATCTCCAATTGAAGCACGTTCAGAATAAATACAGAGAGAGGTATACAAATATTTTTTTGTGGAGCTTAGAACTAGCTTAAGCCTTTCAGTTCACTTTCCAAATGGCCATTTAATCATGTTGAATTCCTCCATGGCATCTCTAATCTGTAATTAGGATAATTATTCTTGAATGAAAAGATGTTTTCAGTCTGTGAAGTTAGTTTTCTTTTTCCTACTCGTCTGTACTGGCATTATTTCTTTATCACAGGCAACAACAAACGTCGACATAGTTGTAAAATAATTTGATCTGGAGATAACAGTAATACTCTAGATCTAGATCAACTTGGGTCTTTCTTGTTAAATCTTTTCTTCCTCTGCCTTTTTGTTATTATCATGTCAGAATAGGATGTTGTTTTGGGAATGAGGTTTGTGGCATACGTAGGCGATAAATAAAAATTTTATAATCTTAAGCATCTTAAATAAAAATTTTATTATCTTAAGCATCTTAAAAAATCAGCTTTTAATAACACGTTGCCATTGCATTTACAAAGTATCTGATTAAAAAAAGTTAATTACTACACCAAAGGAAACCTAGAAAAATGTCATTTTGAGCATGGAATTATATGAAATAAAATAAATTGGAAATGCGATATTTTTTTAAAAACAATAAATGCGAGACAAAGTTTTTTTGGATCGTTTGTAATAATAAAGTAACTCCTTCAATGGAACAATCAAAATGAATAAAAATATAGTTTAACTCGCACGAGCACGTGGTGCTTGGCAGTTCAAGATATTATGTTCTGACATGATGGATTGAAATATGCATAGAAGATTTCATTTTAATCCTTTTATTATAATATTTTATAAAGTTTTCAAACGAGATGCCTGCAATTAATGTATAGTATTTAATTAATTAATGTATTAATGTATAGTATTATGGCCTCGGCAATCGGTTGATTCGTCAGAAATAAGTTGATTAATTTGGTTATATTGACGTTCTGATTTAGGGCTATTTGGGGATGGACCATGTAATTCTTAACCGCGTACGAGGATGACGCCTGCGCCTAGTACTCTCTCTCTCCAAACTTCCATATCACATCAGCTGAAAGACATTTGACCCCAACAGATTTAACGTACACTATTCCAACTTATTGGATTTGGATTTCGAATACTAAGCCGAAACCAAACCATAAGGCTACCGTAGCCCCAAAGTCAAAATTAATGGATGCTAAAATTTTTAATTAAATACTTTAATTGATTTGTAAGGCTTGCTGAGAGATGTATTTTAAAATTCAAATTTTGATAAATATAAAACTAAATTTTTAGAATTGTTCTGTTGATTGTACTTCTCTAATTTGATAAATGAATTTTATCACACAAAACAGCAGAGGGGTTTAAAAATAAACTTTCCATAAGAAAATGTTCCTCTTTGCTTTGTTATGAAATTAATAAGAAATGTATATTACTTAAGATTTGTGGCACGCAATTAGATATATTTTATTTTAAGTGCAACAAAATTTTAAATATTTTAAGTACATGGGGGTTATATTGAAAGTTCCACTTTGGAAAGATCATTAAAGGAAAACTACTGGACGAAATGTTTTCAAACTTGGTAATAGTTTAAAGAAGGTCGTAAAAGTTTCTTTTTTGCCAAAAAAGTTCAAAAACTCATCATGAAGGGGAAATTGTACTGTATGCAATATTGGTAAGCTAAATAGGGTATAGAGATATTGGTTTATAATGCGTTTAATAATTTCTGAAACGTGTTATAAAGCATATTCACTTTGAGCTATCTCATATATCTCTGTTCATGTTGATAACTCAAACAATTTGGTGTAATTAAAGTATGAAATACACCGACATGTTGGTAATATTCCGCCTGATATGGTGAGAGCTACTGCTGAGAATGCAGTAATGCGATTTAACTGGTTTTTGGAAAATGGTGGAAGCCTAATTGAACTTGCTTTATAACACGTTTCAGGAACGATCAAACATATTTTAAACCAATGGCCTATTTCGTGCCTATTTCGCCCTATTTCACTTAACAATATTACATGCAGAGTCATTTCGAACCTGGTGGTGAGTTTCTAAACTTTTTTTGGTAGAAAAAAAATCCAATGATTTCCTTTACACTATTACCAAGTTTAATAGCATTTCCTCCATTATTTTTCCTTTTATAACCATTTCACTTTAACTATCAGAACCCTGTATTTCTTATATTAAAAGCTTATCTACACGGAAAAAAAGCTGATAATTCATAAAATGTAAGCTGAATATGTCGATCAAACTAATAATAAAGAAACCAGGATGAAATATTAAAGGCAATAACACGAAAGATTTAAATCTCCTTTCATTACTGAGATATATTTAGATAAATATTTAAAACATTTTATGAAAAAATTATTTAAAGTACGAAAAATATGGAAAAAAAACTAGTATAATTAAGAAGGATAACTTATGGAATTTTCAGTTAAAGTAAAAAGGAATTTTATGCTGAAATATTTGTCGAAGTTATGCTTTTATAGTTAGCAACCAAAAGAAACTAAGTAACTATTTAAATTTCTAAAAAGGGACAAAGAAGGACTATCATAATAATATAGCAAATTAGTTTAAATCACTAAAAATGACTAGGATTGTATAAAAGTTAAATTTCAATTTGTACACACGTTTAAATTTTGACTTCATTTTCATATCAATCTCGTTATCATATCTAATTTCTGGTACTTTTGTTATCTTACTAAATTTTGTCCCATTTCCAGATATTTCGGTGAATGTGTAACGGCAATAATAATATCAAAATATTAATTATTATTTTAATATTATTTATTTTAATAATATCAAAATATTATTTCATTTGTATATACACATCTGTATAAATTTCTCACATCTGTATAAATCACATCACATCTGTATAAATTTCTTATTGAAAACTGTATCGTAACTCCAATGTTACTGGGGAAGGAGCGATGTAGCAGCTATTTCTGTGTATTATTATCATCTTTGTTTTCAAAAGTTTGTTCTTAAAGAATTGGCAACATTAGTTGCTTATCGATAGAATAAAAATGATGTTGACATATTTATTCCATCAACATATTTATTTAATGAAATACAATCGGCATTAATCATTAAGAAATTTTAATAATGTTCCTATATTCTATCTTTATGAACTGAATAAAACAGCGCCACAAATGTACCATAAATCTTTCTTCTGTATTTTTCTCTCTTAAAAGTTATTCAATTAAATTTGATTCATTTTCCTACATTAATCAGAATTGTTGTTATATTGAAGAATGTTTTTTCAACAGCTTTAAAATGATATTTTTTTACACTTCATATAAACTTCATATATATATCATATATATTAAAACTTCATATATATTGTTATCTTATCAAATTTCAGTATTAAATTTTAATTAGATGTATTCCGTTCCAATTGTTTTAATGGTCAGAAGAGCCTGTATGGAAGAGTACGTCTTCAAAATAATGTCTTAATAGAAAATGTTATTTAACAAAAAAAAGTATCACCCTATTTTTGAGTGAGTGTTATAGTTTTTTGTTTTCAATTTTTATGAGTTTATATACATCTACGATTCCCTTTTGTGTCATATTGGGCTCTTAATTAGAGAATGTCACACAATAATAGGATATATGTGAGATGATTTCAGTATATTATGTCATTTTTATTAGCTTCACTTTTAGAGATATGAAATAAATTTCCTATACGAAAGTCAATCAACTGTAGAATCTATAATAACCCAATAATACAATGAAAACTCATCTATAAGAAGTACGACAGAAAATCATTCTGGCTCAAAAATTATAACTTAGAATCACACATGAAACAAAATTCTTCTTTTTACCAAACTTATAATAATAAAAATAAGCTAGGACGATAAGAAAGGAATAAAATAGAGTGACTGAATTAATGCAAAGCTTGTTCATCGAAAAGATTCCTTATTTATTTCTCCCAAAGCCACCCCTGTTGGACCTAGTGCGATTTCTAACAAAAGTGGGGATTATGTATACTTCAGTTCTTCACAAACGAACGCTACACTGTTAAATCTTATGAAACAAAACTTACTACTTTTAACCGTGGCCTGCCTTTGACGGAAAGCATCGACAAATATACCCTTCAATAGAAGTCTTTTGATCGAACTTTGGTAACAATCTGGCCTCGAATCTTTAGCCCTGGGTTATTTCGCTTCTTATTTTTTTGTTTTCTTTTGACAAAAAAGGCCCTTATAAGGAAAGTAATCAGGGATTCCAAGAACTTGAAAACATTTTCTACTCAAGGTCTTAAGAATGGTAACGTATATCTTTGATTAGAGCGTTGAATTATAAGTCATTTTCTTTTTATTTCATAGAACTGGAATAAAATTCTTCAAAGGAGAGAGAGTTTTCATTGATTTATGCATTTTAAAAATATTTATGGTAATTTGATAAGAACTATTGGTGTTATAACAATCAGCATTATTTTCTGTTCATTAGTAATACTTCAAAGGAGAGAGAATTTTCATTGATTTATGTATTTAAAAAAATAGGTATGGTAACTTGGTAAGAACTATTGGCAACATATCAATCAGCATTATTTTCTGTTCATTAATAATACTTCAAAACAGACAGATTTTGCATTAATGTTAGTATTTTTTAAAACATATATGATAATTTGGTAAAAATAGTTGATAGATAATATACCAAACAGCGTTATTTTCTATTCATTAATAAGACTTTGAATGAAAGAAACTTTTCATTCAATTCCTACTATTAGAATTACACTCTCCTTATATATATATATATATATATATATATATATATATATATATATATCCTGTTCACATTTTCAGTCGTTAATAAAATACTTTTTCTTCCTCCAATCAAGTTCGAGTAATTTTTTTAAAACTTACAGTGGATGACATTTAATGTTAAGTTAGTTTTTTCAAATATTAATTCATTAATTTTTTATTAGTTAATTAAAAAATAACTTTCTCACCAAAAATTTTCATGTTCCTATTGCCAAATAAGTAAGACTACAGTATGTTTTTCCCCACCGTAATGAGATCAGGTTTAATATGTTTTCGATCGATTATTTCAAACGATTCTCTTTCTTTTCTTAGTGTTTGATGCATTTAAAATTAAACATTGTTAATTAATCGATCTTTCTGATTGATTATGAAGTTCTTTTAATTTAAAATGAAGTAGAATAAAGGAAACTAAAAATTTCTAATCTGTATTGCGTTACCCCAACTGGTATTGAAAAGTCATGCATTTCGCTATGCCAAATTGACGTTGAATCCTCAATTGGCGTTGAAAATTCAATGATTGTATAATTTTTTGATCATTTATTTATGATAACTGTAATTGTTAGGCCTGGATATCGTGGTTGGTAGGGCACTGGATTTTCATCCCTTGGGTTGCGATTCTCCTTGTGCGGTGGACTTTTTATATGTTGTGATCTCAAAGTTCTCTATGTGGGGAGTAATATACTTGGAAGGTCAGAGGTGATCGTTCTCTGTTTCAGATCTAAATTGTGATCTGTGGATGAATGAATGAAACGTCTGAATGAAGTCCGTTCCGTGAAAAGGGTGTGTGACGCGTGTGAGCTAGAAGGTAGACGTCTGCCCTCGGATGCTATGGAATCCACACCCTCAGAAGCTACTGCATCCCTCCTTCCATTGTAAAGCGAAATCACTCGAAAAACAAAAGCTGTAATTATTTAATAAAAAGTAACTAAAATAAAATTTTTCTTTGTTAACCTAAGTAGGAATTGATTTAAAAAATTGTTTTTTATATTACTTGTTTTTGTTTTATTGTTGCACATGTGTAAAAGAATATTTGTCTTTGGACGGTTTTATTTTGGAACAAACTACACCAATGTTATTATTTTGTGCGCGAAACCGATTGACTTGTTCTACCAACTGAGAGTAATACAGGAAGCCTTAAAATATCGCTTGTTTAATCCTTGCTATTCATAAATAAACTAAAGATTAAACTTAAAAAGAAGTCAATGCCGAAAATTGTAATCCTGTAAATATTTTATCATCCTAATCTTAACATTTATATTTTTTTTTAAAAAATTGAATTCTAGATTTGAAATTTGCTTTATTTATAGAGTTACTTCTATAAATAAAAAAAAATCTCAGTTATTCTCTGACAGTATTCTTTTTTCATGAAAGCATTAAGCTGTGTTTTAGTATAAATTGCATATTGCAGTATAGGCTATTTCAGGAAGTTTCAACACTTACGAGAAATGCTATTTCTGATTTTAAAACATTTATGCTGATTTAGTTTAGTATATATAAGACTATTTCCTACAATTTTCCAATGAATTTTACGAAGAAAAGAAAAGAAAAAAAAACCCTATATATTTAAACTACTAGAAAATGTTAAAACTATCGACAAAAATAATTATTTCATTGCTGTTTATAAAGTTTTGAAAAGTTTTTGGTGCGATTGTAGTTTAACCCCCTGCTTGGCCCGCTTTTCAAAAATTGCCCACTCGCCAGCATGAAAATGCGCCAGGTTTTTTTGGAGGAGATCTTCAGGTGAAGAAGAAAGGTAACATAGGGTTGCTAGCTTTGGCGTATTATCGCCAACTTGTCGAAGAAAGGGGTTAAACTACACAGCAACAATTTTCTTTTTTTAAAGGAAATGACTTATACTTTGCGCCAGTAAGTCAAGGCAATTTATTAAGAAGGAATAAATTTACTTTTTATCCACATCTCCAGGTTGAATGGGATATTATATCTTCTGACATTTTCATGGGATTATCCATTTTCATTCATTACATTTTATTATTATCAAATTAAGAGCTTTAATATATATTTTTATTTGAATCGTTTGAATAGATTTTAAGCCATACAAATTTAAGCTGTATCTAAATTTTTTTAAATTTTTTAAAAATTTTTTAAATTAAAAAAAAATTAAAATGTTGAAATGCAGAGCAAACTTTTATTAGCGATATTTTACAAGTAGAATCCTTTTTAAAACCCATGCTAAGGAAAAACAAAAATGCTTTTTTTAGATATCTACAATTCTTTAAAATCCACAAAGATTTCCTGGTTTAAAATATGTATTCTTCTTATCAAAAACAATATAGCTTTGAAAGCAGATCAATTTATTCTCCAAACATAAATCACAGGAGCGAAAATAATTCTCCTATTCCTATCTTTCATTTTGCTGCATCACCTGTGGTTCTTCAGATCACCAGATGTTTTGTTGAAAATCGGGTTTTTTTTCTTTTGAATTTATGTATTTGACGAAGGAGAATCGAGAGCTTTTGTGCTGCAGATAAGATTTCAGAATTCATCTCAAAATGTTAAATAAAAATTCACATATCAATAGATTTGAGGCGTTGCTTTTTGATTTTTTAAGTTCAAACATCAACCTGCTAAAAAGGTTTCAAAAAAGCAATAATTCTTCAAATCATTATAGTACACTTTGAAAAAAAAATGGTTATTGAAATTAAAAAACATAGAACATGTGAATTTAAAAAATAGCATTTTAATACCGTTATTCTATAATATGCTCGATCATCGAGCATTGTAGGAAATAAACCTAGACAAATAAACCTAATATATTTTCTTACATTTCCTTAAAATATAAAAATATAATGCAGGAATTTTTCCTATAGATTTTTATTAAAACATAGGATTAGTTTATGTTTCTGAGAAAGACAAAAATATCATTAAAATGCTATAAATCAATGATCGTGAATATAATAAAAAGTTATAGTTTAAGTTATAAGTCGATAGCATTTAAAATTCATTAAATTTTAATAATTAGTTGAACATAAATCAGTTTTTGCTTTATGCATATAAATATATTATTTCAAGAAATACAAGAACAATATAGAAAAAATTTTTAATCTCATGCATTTTGATAAACAAAGTATACGGATTTTCTTAGCCTAAACAAGTCTTCATCCGAA
This sequence comes from Argiope argentata, assembly GCA_026289955.1. Classification (NCBI taxonomy): domain Eukaryota; kingdom Metazoa; phylum Arthropoda; class Arachnida; order Araneae; family Araneidae; genus Argiope; species Argiope argentata. Next base: position 9,365,404 of record JAOUZG010008327.1, read on the forward strand.
AATGAAGTAAATTGAACCTTGAAAAATAATAAATATTATTTGATTTGAAATTTTTAAAAAATCAGCCTTAGTAGTTTATCTACAAATCTATAATAATATTATAATAAAGATTAAATTTATAGAAATTATAAAAATATTTTTTGAAACAGCTCACTGTATCCATTATAATGAAATAAGTAAACACATTTTTAAGTTGGAATTTTTAAAATTGGAATGATAAAATTTTTATTCTATTTATGGTACTATTACATAAATTGGTAAAGGTTTTATATTTGTAATCATAATATCTTTGATCTGCCATATGTAAAATGTAAAGCTTATAAAGTAATGAAAATTTCTTAAGTATTTTTGTTTTGAAAAGCTCCTTGCTAAAATCCCACCTCTTAAAAAATTGTAAGAGATACCACAAAACGTCAGTGTCTCAGAAAAAAATGTTCCTACAGGCATTCTAATGTATTGATAACCACTGCCATGCCGTATGCTGAAAACTCATGTAATTTTTAAGCATTCTTACTTATCTAGATTAGTTTTATATTTTGATTTCAACTCACTAGATTTTTAGGCGACTGAAATTTTTTATGCCCTTTAGTTGCACCACGTTTATATGTTTAAAATTTAATTATCTCCAGTTAATGAATTAAACTTTTATTTCGTATCGATAATGTACCCTCGTAGATCACCAAATTAAAAAAAATCAAAAGTAAGTGAAATATCATTTTTAAAGATTTTAATATCCTAATAAAAGAAGGCTTTCAAATAAAAAAAGGAATATGTTTTTTTCAAATAAACGATGAGTTCCAAAATTAGAGTAAACCCTATTTATGTAAATGAGCATTTTTTTTAGAAATAGGGAAAAATATTTATAACAATATTTTCATCCTACGAACATTATTAATTATATCTTTTTTAATTTTATTTCATAACTCCACATTTTATAAACATAATATTAGGTACATAATTAATGACACTCATGGATTAAAATTCAATTCTATTTTGAAAAACCTGCATAAAAAGTAAAATTGAATTTAAATAAAATATTAATTAAAGAAAATATGAATTCAAATTTATTCCGACTAGCTAAATCTAGTTCTCTAATTAAAACAAAAATTATGACATTCAGCTAGTAATATATTGTTACATTATTTTGGATTGTTTATTAGTATTCATAGATTTCTGATTGCATAGTCTTATTGAATAATAAAACAATGATAAAAAAAGCAAAAATAACTACTACTTTGCCTCAGAATATACTTCAGATGTAAATAAAAATATCCAATAACCAGATATCCCAAAACATTCCGAGTTTCAATAAAATTCCCAGAAAGTTGAATGAAGGTATGTAGAATCGAAAATTGAATCTCTCAGATTGATTGACGCATGACATTCAGCCATATTTCCACTCTCTATACGAGATGTAAATAATTCGTAGTAAACATGTATAATTTTTTAAAAAAGCGGGATGAATTATATAGGCTATTACACTGAAAGTTTATAGTAATTCTGCCACATTTTCCTTTTTAAAATCACATTCTTTTATAGCCAGACATTTTTTTGGTTGTAAATTGGCAGTATAAAGAAAAATAAACTCAACTAATATGTAATATTTTATTAATAACAGTTGTTTCCTGGGAATCATAGCAAAAATTAACTGAAGTTTTTTTTTGATTTTATATATTTATCTCTAAATTAATTACAAAAAAAATATGTTGATCTTTTACAAAAGTTAATATATTTTTCAATTTGTAAAATTGATACATAAAAGTAATTATAAAAAAGAAGAATCTGAATTATTACAAATCATCAGAATTATTTCGTCGTGTTAGAAATTAAAAATATTGACACAGAATTAACTATATCTAATATTTTGTAATGTTATTAATAATTTGAAATATTTCATGTCTAATTAGTTATTGACGTAAAAGTTAATTATTGCTAAACTTAAATGTTATTTCTCTATTTAATTTAAATAGTTTCCAGTAATTTGAAGATATTAATATTTAATCAGGATTGTATATATCAATATATCATCAATACTTTAGTAAATATTCATCAGTTCATGATACTGGAAATCCATCTCTTATTTTTCATACTTCATATGTTGATTCAGAAATCTTTATTTGTTCTATATTAGATATTTATTTGTTCTATATTAGAAGGTTCTCAGCCCTCCTACTAAAGGTTATAAAAGGCCTGCAGCCTCAAGTTTCAAGATGAAGTGAATCGAATTGGAAGAGGAGTTGGAATAGAAGATATGTAACGAGTCTTGTCTTCTACAAAACCTTAAGCAAGTGTTGAACGGCTGTGTGCCGAGTCCTGCTGTCTACTGTGGAAGCGGCGTCTTGTCATGTAGGGAAAATCCAGTTGTGTGGTAGGGAGTCGACAGTTAAATCTAGGAAACAGTGAGAACTTCAGCCGTTTGGGAAGACCATAAAGAGAAGCTTCTAGAATCCCCTATCCAACTGGATTCTGTAAAGCCGCTTTATGTGTTATGTTGATAACTACTTGTTGGATGTTGTGTCTTGCCCTGTGTTCATCTCAGCTCTAAATATTTACTGTCATTTTCTAACGAGGTCTGCTAATTGTCTTCATACCATACACCCACTAAAAGTGAATCCAGTGATTTTCGGAGCAGTTTGATATCAAATGGCCGCCTGTCTTCGAGATCTCTTTAAGAGAAGATTCAAGCCTTGCTATTTCTTGGTTATTTTTTTTATGAGGAACACCGTAAGCGAGTTTTCCTGACAAACTATTGATTTCAATTTTTTATTTCACTTGAAGGCTCACAATCCTTAAGTACGTCAGTAGCCATCGTATATCCTCGGCATTCCTAGAGTTTCTAGAGATCTTTGGATCTCAAAATGAAATTTTGATTGATCCGATAGCTTTAGCAACTCAACCGATTTCACCAATCTGCTCACATTTTTAACCAATCAGTATACTCAACAGTTATTGTTAAAGTTTTATTTAAAATAATTTTATTTGTTTCACGCTGTTGTTGACATGACTATATTAATATTGTTAATATAACAGGGAAATAATTAGGGTAGTATAAAAAACCCCTTTAAATGCAATATTTATTTGCTTTAGCAACATACCATGATCTACATTTCGTTTGTATTATTTTAATAGGCCAAATTTTGTAAATGCAAATTTAAAGATCGAAGATTTGAAACGAACATTAGGAAACCCTTTCTCAATAAAATTAAAAGAATTAGGCCGTCTTCCACCTTCTCTACCATGTCTGTTTTTCTCACCGTTGTTGGCACCTCCTTGATTGTATTCGAACTTCTAGCACTATTTTGCAATTACTAGACGTGACATTCTATGTGGATCATGCACTCCCAATATTTTAGGTTGAACCGTTAAATGTTTCGCTCTCAGAAAGCATACTGTTAAGCATACTTCAATGTTGGAGTAAGTTTCCAGCTGACGCGCCATTGTTTTCTCGTACTACAATGAAACGGTTTTCAATATCCGACTGAAGTTGCTACAGTTGTAAGACGTGGAACTCGATTATCATTTGAGCAAGCTTAGCTCTGGTTTTGCTATGATGCCATCTGTGGGAGAAAAAGTATCACTTACTTTTTGAACGCGCTTTTTTACGCACATTATTATACAAGCACCTTCCTTATGAAAGTAACAGAAAGTATTAAGAAGATCTTGTACCTTGGCAATTATTCAGTGATATAATCATAATTTAAAAGTTTTATATCTGACAAATATCAGGAGGCTATCTTTCATTTGTGGTGCGAAACATGTTTTTCTTATATTACTAACTGAGGAATTTATTAATTTATAAGACGCCGGAAAAAAATATTCAGTTCTGATTGAAATTTGAGCCATCTTCATGTAATATAAATTTTGCTGATTTATAAATACATTTCCATTAATAATTAATTTTCATTTTTATTCTTATTCAGGCACCAGCAAATGCTTTACAGTAATATAAAAACATATTTTATAGTAATAGTAAAAACATAACAGTTTTTAAACTAAAAACGATATTTGTTTGAAGGGAACATGTCTACTTCTCTGAATAAAGTTTTTTTTCTTTTTTTTCATAATAGTCAGACAAAACAGGATAAAATATTAAAGATACATAACTATTTCCCATTCTCTTATTTGCCAGGAAAGAAAATGCTTTTAGATTATGAATGTTGGAGAACATCAATTATCTTGGCAAAAAAGGGTTTTGTTAAATTTTTAAACGTGGAACAGAGAGAATTCCATACATTTTTAAGCCTCCGTATGAAACTCTTTTTTGTTTCTTTTCCGTTTTTAAGGCCATTTACGTCATACCACTTTTTTCCTTCTTTTTTTTCAGTATAGATGAAGTACACTGAAGATAAATTCTTTCAAAATACGGCTGTCAGGAAATTCTTTATGTTCTAATTGCAACATGACGTGAGTTGTAGATTTACTATTTTTTAGACGGCGAAAAGCTTTAAGTAAAAATTTAATCCAGAATGACATTTTAGAAACGAATTCCCTTACTAGTTATGTAATCAGCTGTCCATCACCTTGTTAACATATTTAAATTAATCGTCGAGCCGGTGTCTTGACACAGAGATAGAGCGTCTTCCTCTTGTTCTAAGTGTCCCGGATCTGGTATGGTTGTTCTTCTGTGTGTTTTTTGTAAGGAGTGTGAATGAGCCCTCCGGTAAAAAGGCGCTGTGCAAACGAATGTGCTGAGTGAATAGTTAAATCAGACTCTTGGCCCTAGTTGGCGCTACTTCAAAAACAAGAGACGCTAATTCTGCTTAAAATTGCTGACAGGTGTCAGCGCCCTTGTAAAAGGGCAAGTGCCACTATTAACAACAATAAAAAAAAACAAATTAATCATGTTACCCAGACTTGATTAAACGCATTTCAACCCAAGAAGTAAAAAAATAAATAAATGAAAGATTAAAATGAAATCTGCCATGAGTATTTCAATGTATCATGTCAGAACACAGTTTCTTGAACGGCCAAGCACCACGTGCTCGTGCCAGTTAAATGATATTTTTTATTCATTTTAATCGTTTAATCGAATGAGTCACTTTAGTATGGCAAACGATGTAAAAAAACATTTGTCTCACATTTATTGTTTTAAAAAATCTCATTTCCTATTTATTTTATATCATATAATCGGGAGCTGAAAATGACATTTTTCTAGGTTTTATTTGCTGTAGTCTTTAACTTATTTTTTTAGTCGGAGCTTTTGTAAATGGGATGGCAACACGTTATTAGATGCTGATTTTTTGAGATGCTTGTGCAGATGATAATTTTTTTTCGCATATGGATTTTTGTTGAAGTCAAAAACCTCGACCTAAAATCAACATCATGTTCTGACATGATATAAAATTAAAACAAGATTTAAATTTGTACGATCACAATAAATTAGATCATTCTGACTACTTAGTTATTATTGGAAATTGGTAAAATCGGTCCAATTTCTAGTTAAGATTTTGTTTCGTGATATCTTCCGAAAAGGAGAGAAGCTGGAGGCTTGCTACCTTTAATTGATCATGAAATAAAAGTATTTAAACTTTGAATTTCATATGAAATAAAAACTGAAGAATTGATTGGTTCTAGAAGCGTTTAAGCTCTTTTCTTACAAAATTAATGTCCAGTGATCTAGAAAATTTCAAATTTCTTACAGAAATTCAGGTGGATATCAAGGGATCATTCAGAGCATAACTTGACTCAAATTATGAAGATCGGATTGGTTTTGGAGAATAGGAAATGGATATTTATTCTGGGAAATTATTTTAAATTAGATAGCTAATTGAAAAATTGACTTTTTACCAAAATATGGATTTTTCTTATTTAAAGTAATATTTAAAAAGTATTCTTTATAAAAATCCTTTCAGCTTTGATACAAAGTCCCCTTTTTGGTAAGATTTTTACATTTTCAATTATACTTGTTTTAAAACTATTTAAAATCTGTATATAATATTTTATTTTTCCCTCTCTCTCTCTTTATATATATATATAAGAAATATATTGCTTAGTTTAGGAACCAAGCAATATATATATTACGCAATTTGAAACATTTTAAGCAAATTATTTTATAAACTTGTAAATTAAATATTTTTTATTTTATATCTTTTTAGCCAAAAGACCCTTTATCTGACTTTTAAAAAACCACTGTCATTGAATTGATGTATTTTCGTTTAAATAGATATTTAAAATTGGTTTTATACAAAAAAGTGAAAAATATAACTATTTTAGATTGTTATTTAATTTTTTTTTATTCTGAGACCTAAAATATACAGACTTAAATAAATTCCATCAATACCATGATTTTACGGATACTGCTAGCAGGCACAACACTGATTACTTAGTATTTATCTTGTATTTATATATATTTCTTTCTATTTTTAAAGTAAAAAATTGCTTTTTATTTTGATTAATTTCCTTTTTTTATCATCTCAGAACAAGATGTTGTTTTTGTGATGAGGGTTTTGGCGTCAACAAAAATCCGTAGGCGAAAAATAAAAATTTTATTTTCTGCACGAACCTCTAAAAAAATCAGCTTTTCTAACGCATTGCCATTGCAATTACAAAAGCTCTCCTTTTTTTAAAAAGTGAATGACTACTGCAAATATAACCCAGAAAAATGTCATTTTAAGCACGTGAACATGTGAAATGAAATAAATAGGAAGTGTGATATTTTTTTAAGCAATCAATGCGAGACAAGGTTTTTTTGGATCGTTTTCAATACTAAAGTGACTCATTCAGTGAAACGATTAAAATAAATAAAAAATATAATTTAAGTTGCACGAGCAGGTGGTGCTTGGCCGTTCAAGAAACGATGTTTTGACTTGATACATTGAAATATGCAGAGCAGATTTCATTTTAATATTTTTTTATATTTGCGTAGTATTTTATTTCCACATTGTATTGTATTTAAGGAACTTTCGCAGTAGATGGATTTATAAGCTCATATTCATCCATTGTATTCGCTATTCTGCCTCGTATCTAAATATTGACCTGAAATCAAAAACTTTCTCTTTTGACCTCTACTTCCACAACAGTAATTATCATAAAAATATGTACAATTCATTCCCAAAAATTAAAAAGATTATGACTTATATATATATATATTGCTAAGACAATTTTCCAGAATTCAGAAAATGAGTAATTTGGTAATAAAGACAATTTTCCAGAATTCAGAAAATGAGTAATTTGGTAATCAAGCTCTAACTTTAGTTGGAGATAAATCGTCAAATGTTACAACATTCTGCCTTACTTTCTAATAACCGTAAAATCAAACAAATAATATAAAAACAATTTTTTAAAATTAATTCCTACTTAGGTTAATTTTTTTTTTATTTTAGTTACTTTTTATTAAATATTTACAATTAATTTAAATATGGCAGAATTACAATATTAAGCAGCAAAATAAAAGTGAATTTCCTGGCAATATTCCATTCTTTTTCTATGGTGTTCGATTTCGAAGACCAAGGGATGCGAATCCAATGCCATACCGACCAGGTCAACCCGGCCTAACAACTGCAATTACGATAAATAATTGATCAAAAAATTATACTAGCATTGAATTTTCAAAGCCAATTGTAAAAATGCAATAATTTTCTACATTAGTTGGGGACATTAATATAGATTAAAATTTTTTAATTTTCTTTATTCTGTATTATTTCAATTTGAAAGCACTTCAAAATGAATCTGAAAAAAAAAATCAATTATCCAGTTTTAAAAGGATCAAACATTATGAAAATAGACATAATCGACCGATATCATGTTACGCCTAACCTCATCAGTATTAGGAAAAAACAAAGTAAATTCGTTACTTATTTAGCGGCGAGGAAATGAAGATTTTTGGCCAGTAAGTTAATTTTTATTTAATTAACAAAAATTTTATGATTTAATAATTGAAAAAAAACTGTATTAACATCGAATGTCATCCACTACAAATTTTTAAAAATTTATTTGAACTTGATTGGATGGATAGAAAATATTTTATAAATTATTGAAAATTTGAACCATATAAATATAGAGAGAGATTGTGGTCTAATAGTAGGAATGGAAAAATTTATGCTTGAAGAGTGGTAAATCCCAATTTATTGTCTAAGCATTTTGAGACTTCAAAAGACTCAAATAAAAACATATAGTTTTCACAAAATAAAAAGGAGAAATTTATATCATTAGTATTTCACAATATTTTAAGAATTTGTAAATTATACAATAATATAATCAGACAGAATAATTCCAAACAAGGAAATAAAACTATCTTTTCAAAGTATTTATGTAATTTCTAGGTAAAATAAAAAAATGCATCTAGGGCAAATTTAGGGTTATATAAAAGATTGGTAATCTAAAATATTTTTTTAAATAAAAACAAACACTTTGACAGCAGCGGTGATGCAAATGAAACTGCATAATATTTTGCTTAAGTAAAAATGATCTTCTTTTCAATGCAAACACAAAATCCATTAATTTTATTGATGCGAGAGTTTCTTGAGATGCATTTAAGACAAAAGAAATGTTGCAAAATTCTGAGTGAAACGTGACCAGACTTGCAAATAAAAGATCAAAAGCAATCTCTTAATCTCTTTTCTTAAGTCTCCTAAGAAGTTTCTTTTTTTTTTCTTTTGGAAATCTTCCGAAATCACTCCGCGAGAATTCCAACTAAGAGGTGATGAGCGTTCTTCACTACTCTTTTCTTTATTAAAAAATCAATTAAGTAATTGCAATACTAATGCCTTAAAATTAATAAGAGTTAATAAAGAGTAATGCACAGTTTATTATTTTTATTGCATTTGAATAATGTTTCATTCTTTACGATATTTTGAAAGATTTTTCTTTACATTAGATATATGGTGTGCTGTATTACATTTACAGACTTATGGCAGTATATGTGGAAATGTGTAAAGTATACAGAACTTTTTGTGTGTATTGTTTACACAGTACCTTTGTATGTACAGTTTATTATACACACAAATTTATACTACACAGTACTATTTGTGTGTACAGTTTCCATACTACTATTTATTATTTCCCATAGTACTGTATACTTGTTGTATACAATGTTGAATACTTTCCATACTGTTGTATACAGTACTACATACTGTTCACATACGCTTTCCAATTAAGATCTCATCTCTGTCCAATAGCATAAAATTATGAGCCTTTGGTAAGACTACAAACGTTTTGCATGACATTAGTGGAGACAATTTACGAAATATAGAACTTCCACGCTGTATACACAGTATACATTACTATACACAATATACAAACACTGTATACTGTCTAAATAAACAGACATTACAAGTACCATATATTGCATTACATTTACATACATAGATACTGTATACTTTATTACATTTACAGACATATATACTGTATATTGTATTGCATTTACTGACATAGATACTATATACTGTATTACGTTTACAGGCATAGATACTGTATACTCTATTACATTTATAGACATTACAAATACAATATATTGTATTATAAATGCATACATCACAAATATTGTGCACTATATTACATATACATTCATTACAATACAAACAAATATACAAATTCATTACAATAATATATATTACATATATATTATGAATTATACATATATATTATGAATATATTAATATACACATATATTAATATATTCATTACAATACAAACATATTACATATATAAACATCACAATATTACATGTGATGTTTATATGTATTACACATATAAACATCACTATATTACATGTGCATACATTATAAATGCTGTATACTGTATTACATAAACGTACAATATAAATTTTATTTACTGTATTACATATACAGACATTAGAAGTGCTGTTTTAATGGCACATATTCCATTTTGTAGAAGTAGACAAAGATGATAAATGAGCTTAATATTTTAAAGAAAAAGTACGAATGTACTACATGAATACATTTCTTTTTATCTAAAAGACAACTGGCTATAACAGTGACAATTTTTCCAAATTGTTGGTAGTGAGTTTATTTTTAGTGCGCATAACAATATATTGAATGCGCATATAAATTTAACGCACTTGCAAAAATGTAATGTGGGCTTGATATTTTCACAAAACAAAACACCATTGTACAAGGGAATAGGATTTACGAAGTATCACATTCTAAAGTATTATTAAAGTTTTTGTAATAAATAATAGCTAAAATGTAAAAGATCTTATATAATAAATATATGTATAAAATATACAGCAATATGTAAGAATACTTTATGTAAATACAATAGTAAATATACATTCCAAATATGCACATGCGCATTCTATTGCTTGCCAAGCATGATTCTATAGCACAAATTCATAATAATGTTCATATTCATAATAATTTCAAATTTATAATAAGTTCAAACTTATAATAATATATCTTATTGGCATTTATTCAATTCTTGAATGTAAACTATATATGGAACAATTGAACTTTGGGATATTTATAAAATAATTTGAATTTCATTTTGAAATAAAGCATACGTCAAGATTCTGAAAGGTATTTTCAGATAAGTTATCATTATTCTTGTTTGATCTGATAATTATCTGTAAAAGCCCTTCAAAAAATATTTACTAGCATTTTTATACTAGAGTTTTTTGTTGCCCTCAAAAGACCCATTAGAAGAAAGTAAAAATAAAATTAAGAGGCATAATATCAAGCTTTTTGTTTTTAACTCTGAGCTTGTAAATGTCTTCCGTGGGGAATGGAGAGTATTTATTAGGTCTTTAAATAAAATGAGTGTTTCTCTGGACTATTTTATTAGTAAAGATATTCCGAGATATTTAATGACTTGTAAACAATTTAGTTTCTAGCCCTTTTAAAATAGTAAGGATATATAAAATAAGTTGAAAGTATCATTACTTCAAGAAGTAAAAGCTTTACTAGAAAACTGGAGATTGTTTTTATTCTTTTTTTAAATTTATGATGGGAGCTTACAGCGTGCTCTTAGGGACCAGTGGTTTTTTGTTTAAGATTAAGATTTTTGGTTCAAGATTTTTTGTTAAAGATTTCCAAGTAAAGAACTAGATTCGGGATTTAGTTTTTAATTTATATTTAAGTTTCAACGAAACTAGCGAATGTTTTTCATATGTTGAGAAATATTAATTTTTTAATCAAAGGAAAGAAAATTAATTTAAATACTAATTCTTTAGGGAATTTAAATGTTCCAGTATTTAAATGGACAAGATAGTAAAGAAATATATATAAATATGTGAAGCAAACCTTTTTCATCATTTTGTACTAAGTTAAGTTAGTTTTGAATAAAAATTTCCAGACTCAATTAAATACTTTTATATGCATCGAAAAACAGGTTTCTTGTTATCATCTCAGAACATGATGTTGTTTTGGTGATGAGGTTTTTTGGCGTCAACAAAAATCCGTAAACGATAAATAAAAATTTTAATCCGTAAGGGGAGAAATTAAAATTTTATTATCTACACGAGTATCTCAAAAAAATCAGCTTTTAATAACTCATTACCATTGCATTTACAGAAGCTCTGATTTTTAAAAAATAAGTTAATGACTACAGCCAATAAAACCTAGAAAAATGTCATTTTGAGCACGTGATTATACGAAAAGAAATAAATAGGCAATGAGATATTTTTTCAAAGAATCAATGCGAGACAAAGTTTGTTTGGATCATTTGCAATATTAAAGTGACTCATTCAACGAAACCATTAAGATGAATAAAAATACAACTTAACTTGCACGAGCACGTGGTGCTTGGCCGTTCAAGAAATGATGTTCTGACATGATACATTGAAATATGCATAGCAAATTTCATTTTAATCTTTATTGAAATTGTTCCATATAATTACAAAGAATTAGTTATGTGAGTAATTATTAGTTTATTTTGTTTGATGCAATGGATGTAAGATTTATTTATATGATGACAGAAATGCCATTATGCTTTTATTCAATTGTTTTGTTCAATAGAAAAAAATATAAACAATTAGAAAAATGGAACAATTGTTTATATTTTAAATTAAAAAGCCTCTTCAGTATTAAAAATTATTTTTGTTATTGAAGATTGTAACGAATTTCTATAGTTATTTTGGCATCTGTAAATTTCTTAAGATAGACATTACATCCTTCTTTTTTTGTCCCTTGGCTTCGATTTCTTAATGTTGTTGTAGCAGTTTTTAGGAAATATTTTAATTTGCTTAACATGCAAATAAAGTTCATCGTATTTTTCAAACTCACGTTACTAAATAATTTTGAAGGGAGCATGGCATTATGTACTTATTATAAAGTTATCGAGAAAATGAGACGAATTTAATGCTAAATACAGTTATAAAATACACAATATATATTGTGAAATGATCAAAAGAAAACAATTTGCTATTAAATTTACTATTTAAAACATAAACGGAATTATATAATAGCTAATATCTTTTATTAAATTTGAAAATCAATTAAAATGTATAAATTCAATGAAAGAACCTTTGAATGTGTTAAAAGATATAATAGAGTGTTATATCTTTAAATATGATACTATTTATCGAACATTAATTAAACGTTTCATTTACAAAAGTATTATTCTCATATGGGCTTTATAATCGTTTTTTTCCATAATCCAATAGCTTTATTCAGTTAAAATGAGACGATGTATTTAAAATCATTCTTATTTGTATTTAAGTGAAATGTAGCTTGTTTTGTCTTAAAACTGTTTCAGATGATGTATTTTGTTATTAAAACCAGCTAAAGATTAATTATTATGATTATTTCATTCTTATTATTTTAGCAAAACTGAGGGATAGAAATCTTTTAGATAAATTTCCTTTTTCTATTATAAATATGCTCTAATCTATGGATCAATTGGTTTGTTACAGTAAAATTCAAAATATTCAGCAAGTTGAATGATGGAAATAAATAGATAACTTACAGATTAATCAGGATATTTGTTTAAAATCTAGAATAATCTACCAGCATTAATTTTCTGTGATTATTCTCTGCATTATCTATTAATTAGCAGGCCTATTCAATAAAATTGTGGAATATACATCTTGGTAATATTTATCTAAATAATGTAGATATCAACATGTTC
>JAOUZG010008327.1:9393426-9407969 GCA_026289955.1 Argiope argentata
ATATTGTTTAAAGCACTCCCTGTTATTTTGTATCATTCGAAAATGTTTTCTTTTTTTTCTTCGTCTAGACAGTCATTTTGTCTGAACAGTTTACGCAAGAGAGATTATGATTTCAAACTAACATTCAATGGCAAATCCTAATGTCCCCATTAGGATTTGAAATGGTTATCTTGGCAAAAAAAGTGCTGATACACGAAAAATGTTGAAGTCTTCTTCAGTTTTAATGGTTGGAAAGAATGTGTCAATGTTCTTTTAGAGATTTTTTTTGCCAATTGAGTAGTCTTTGGACTGACCTGATGATTATATTCATTTCAGTTTAATTCTATTGCTGCTAAATTACAAGGAATTGAAGCGAAACGCTCCTCACCAATTATGTCGTCCAACTGAAGTTTTCTAAAGCTCCTTTCTGTATAGCAGTAGTAATTTCTATCATTTAGGTAGTAATTTTTACGATATACTGATAAGCCTAAAGTAATTTTGAGGAAGAGATTCACGTCTTGGATTCGATCCAAAATATATATTTTAGCTTCTTCTATATGTTTTTGTAACACAAAATTACAATCAATTCGAATGTTCTGCTTTCAACTTTTCATACAAAGGATCAGTATGGAAAATTTATTTCTTTTAAAGGTTTTTGTCCTGATAAAAAGTCAGGCAGAAAGCGACAAAGCGCGTTTGAGAGTTACGTCACGAACGATACAGTAAAAAATTATCAAAAATACTTACATTGCGTTACATATTTAAGTTTCATCATACAATGAAGATACCCGTAAAATGCGTCACAAACCTGTAAATTTGCTTTCCAGCATGGTTAATTGGATCACTGGAAAGACAATTTTACGATCAATCATGTTAGTACCGATCGGATGCCTCGTCAGTGATCGCCAAGTTTGGAAAGCCTTCGGCGATTTGGAGGTGAATTTGGCAACAAAATAGGTATTGCTGGAAGTTAAGAAAATTTTAAAGATTTATCCAATAGGAGGGGAAATACTTCTGATTGGTTGCGAAGCTTCTCGGCCTAGCTCCCGTGAACTATAAAAGACCCGCACTCTAAACCTGCAATCAGAAGAATAGTTTGAGTCGGAATCAAGAAACAAGTTTTTTTAAAAGGATAGAGAAGCAACGGCGGAGCATCTGATCTTCACAGCTGAACTGCTGTGTGCCAAGTCTTGTTTTCTATTGTGGAAGCAGCATCAAATCCTGTGAGGTGTAGTCAGTCGTTTAGTAGTGTGTCGGCAGATGGTATAGCTAAAGCGCAGAGGCAGTGGATAATTACAACCGTTTGGAGATACTGTAGAATAAAGCTATAATAATCTCTCTCCAGCTGAATTTAGTCTGGACGCTTTGTGTTCTGCGGCTATTATTACTAACGTTTAGGACTTATAAGCTACTGTTTGTTGTAGTTAGCTGCTGTATGTCGCTCTGTCTTCATTTTAGCTGTATATATTTGTTGTCTCTGAGCATTCGTGTCCTCCCTCTGTGTTTATAAATGTTGTCGTGGTTTTCTATTAAAGGACTATTTCTGCATCGACCATCTAATCTCAAAAGAACCCCAAGTGGATGAAGCAAATCAGTAAAAAATTCATTTAGATTTTCTTAATTTTCGCTAATTAAATTCATACTCGGACACATGTTTACACGATTCTCTCGAGATCACATATGAATACAAATATTATGCTATATTCTAAAATATCTTAAAAGATTTTTAAATAAAACTTCTAATTTTAATTGCACTGATAAAAAACGAGGTTCTGAATACATTTTAAGGAATTACTGATTTTTGTGTGTATTTCAGTAACTTTGCTTCCGAAATAAATTTGATGTTTATTTATTTAATTTTATGGATTCTGATTTCAAACTGTTTACTATTACCGCTCTATTGCATTGTTTATCCTAATAACCATTTTGATATTTGATATTAATGGTTTTCAGCCAAAACTAAAACTTTTACCATCCACTTTTTGAATTGGTAATGGGAAATTTCTAAATTATATATATATAAAAAGAACGTGAGTTAGTACTAAAAGTTTTGATTCTTTCACATACTTGCTCAAATTAATGTAAAGAAAAAATCATTTTAGTTGCTTAATATTTTCGTGAAACAAAAATTTTGCTTTTGACTGCTAAAAATTATAGAAATTAGACTCTGAGAAGGCGGAAAAGATTTCTTTGCACCTTAAAAGTTAAAAGAAAATTTTAATACAACTATTTTGAAAATGAATCCTTTTAAGAAAAAGGATAAATTCTATTGATTACATACATGCTTTTATCCTCAAAATTATTAAGAAATAATCAGGTGGGAAGGAAATTTTTCACAAACCAAACATGTTTAAGTTTTTAAAAAAATATATCAATTTAAGAATGTGGTAAAATTTATTTCCAAGCATTAAAAATAGAGAATAATTGAAATTAATTTGAAAATTTGTATCTTTAATAAAATATTGAGAAAATCTACATTAAGTTTTGATTTTATTTGTTTTTTGATAATTTTTAATCAACTTGTATTGTCATAAATTATTTTGCATTTTTGATTTATTAAAACTTTGTATTAAATTTTCCATTCCAATATTTTTTTATAAAATTGTTTAATTATACACCTCAAAGAGATCTCAGCAGCAAAAACTTATTGGTCTATACAGTGAAAAATAAATATCCCTTCATGAATTATTTTAGTATTGATAAAAATCCAAATAATTGACTTTAGCCATTACTGTTCCTCTTCAAATAGTTAACCTATAAAAAGTTAAAGATCCAGAAAAGAAGATTAATTAGATTGATGTACATATTTATATTCTTTCTTGTCATTAACCAAATTAAAATATTTTTATACTTATCACGAATTGGCATTTTTTATTATGACCTATTTTATTAGTCAACTTTTATTAACTACTTTTTACTTCCTAATAAACTTAAAATAGAGAAATTGAGGTAATAGCCAAAAAATTCGAACTCGATATTTTGACCTCGTTTTAGTCTTTTACCTTTTAGTAAAATATCTGTCTGTCTCTTTCTGTGACAACGATAACTCAAAAACGCCTTGAGTTTAAAGATTCATATTTATGCAGTCTTTAAGTCAAATTTACGAATTGCGAGTATTTCTGTCAAATTTTGAGTAAACAATTTTTGCAAAAATCAATGAATCCAAAACATGCGAATTAAGTAACAAAAGTGTTTTAAAAGGGTGAAGAAAATGCTAGCTGTTTGACGAAAAGATAACAAAATGAAAACCTTTCAAATTTAAAAGTTTATCAAATGATTTGTTTAAAATCTTGCTGATAAGTTTAAGAAATATATTTTCTAATTATCTACAGAAAAAAATGAACTTCTTTTTAATTAAATATATAAATATTGATGCTTCATTCATAAACCATGCGAAATTATATTCTTTTCATAGTGTGAATAAGTAAAACAATTATAAAATATTTCTAAAAAAATACTGTTGATTCTCTAATTCAGAAATTCCATATCTGCCAACTCATGGAAAGTTGTAGTAACCAAATTAAACAAGATACTAGGAACTTCAAAGTCTAGAAACAAGTCAACAAATCACGTCAAAAACAGAAATTTTTGTTTAGAAAAAGTAAAAAACGCATAATAATACAAAATTCATATTAAAAAACAGCATTTATGTTATTTTCATTTTCTGCAAAACATTAATTAGCTAGATAAAAAAATGATAATTAAAAAAAAGAATTACGTTCGAAACAAGTTTTTTAATACTAAATTATTATAATTTGGTATTGTTTATAAATAAATTAATAGAATTGCTATCTACAAAGAAAATAGTGGATAAGCTGTGATTAAAAAAGAGTGGCACAAAAAATCAAAATCTGCAAAACTGTCTATAACTGAAAAATCACAAAACTTGAAAAAAAAGAAAAGAAAAGAGCCAAGTAAACATATAGACCCTTTGCAGAAAAATTATTGAAAAAAATATATTATCATATTTATTTTTTTAAGGACAAAAAAAATCTCTTATCTTTTATTTGCGATTTCTACAGGTCATTAACTATCAAGATAAAAATAAAAATAAAATCTAACGAATAAAATATGTTGAAACAAAACTTTTTATAATAAAAATTAAAATTTGACATTCTTTATAAGCAAATTAATATAAATACAAACTCTGACCATAATGATCTTTTTTTTAAAAAAAATTCCAGAAAAATAGGAATGTGTACTCATACAATCGACATTCTCGTCACCTAAGAAACATATTTAATATTCCCGGTGGCAATTAATGCAGTGCCTCACATAAGCTTTATCGTCCGTAAATTTGTGCTAAACATGAATTTAACATCTTTTCCTGAAAGCTACACCACCATTAATCCATAAATACGACCCACTGGTGGACAGGGGAGATCTAATAAAATCCTGATTCCATTAGAGCAGCGCGACAGTTAATATCGGGACGCTGAAGGGACCGCAAAGTGGGATTCATGCCCATGTTTATCCTTCCATTATTTTAGGCTAGAAACGCATAAACATAACTTCAGGTTTATCTGGATCAGGATCGGCTCGCATACTCAGAGTTAAGTGCGGAGCAGCGGGTATTATTTGCGCGACTGTAATATTATTTCGTCGTCTTCTAATATTGCGAAATGCAATAGATGATTAGAAATTAATTCGAAATTAGATGTAATTTATGTTGGTTAGCAGACACGAGGATAAAACATTCATGCATCATCTCTGAAACAGACCCATAATTCTAATTCATTTCAGTTTGATAATTTAATTTCTAACTGCAAATTCATTTAAATGAAAGTAGTTGGTGCTTATTGTACGAATATATATTCATAGAGTTCGCGTCGAATGTTGATTTATTTGTTTGATTGTTATTGTTCTCGTGTTTTGCTTTACAACGGAAGGAGGGGGTGCAGTAGCTTCTGAGGGTTAGTCATAGATAGATTCTTCGACCTATCACGAAGGCACAAGGATTAACCATAAAACTAAATGAGCGGACAACCACAATAGCAACACTGGTGGAAACTGTGGTTGAGTTCTAATGATCATCACCGACCACGGTATAACCCTTCTCGTAGGAAATACGTCCCGTCATCGATTAGAGGAGTCCAACCCTTACGTATTTGTGTACCCTGCAAGGGAGGTGGGATCCAACCACCATACCGGAAGCATCTCATCCTCAATTACGATGTGCCCCCCCCCCGTGGGAAAGCTTCTGAGGGTATGGACGCCTGTACAACCGAGAGCAAAAGTATGATTTCTAGCTCAAACACATTTCACAAACTTTTTTTTTGCGGGGCGAAGTTCATTTATGCATTTTATTCATTCATTCATCCATCTATCCACAGATCGTAATTTTAACCCGGAACAGAGAACGATCACCTCTGACACAGTACCCCAAATGGTATTACTCTCGACATCGAGGACTTTGCAATCACGAACTAACTTAACGATCTCCAGCCCCCACGCATACGGTGAGTCTTTGGGTGGTGGGCTCGAACTCGCAGTCCAAGGGATGCGAATCCAACGCCTTATCGACCACACAATCCCGGGCCATTCGCTCTGTTATAATAGGGTTTTGAAATTCGAAATGTTTTTTTTTACTTTAAAAAATCGTTTCAGTGACTTCGAAATGAGTTTTTAACTTTAAACTGGTGGTAGATGATAGCTTTTTTTTCACCACCTAAATTAAAACAGTTTCTGTAATAAAATAAAAACATTTCCTCTTAACATGCGGATTAAATTTGAGCCTTTTCATGCAGTTTAAATTTACATACAGATTGACTACTGATCGTACGTGGAATCGGATTTGTGAAGCAAGCGAGGGATTATTGTTTAGGAGCATTGTTAGGATACATTTTTTGAATGTGAGTGAATTGTATATATATATATATATATATATATAACTTTTTCTTTTATTTAGTCTAGAGAAACTAAAGCGCTTGTCACTAAAGACTAAATTGATATTTTGGTGAATATCTGCCTTTCAGGCTTCCCTAAGTCAGAAAAACCCATTTTTTTGAAAATTTCCTTCTGTTTGTTTTTGACAAGCATAATTTAAAATCAATTTGAGCTAATTAATATGATTTATATTTATAATATAAATGAATATGAATTTATGTGTGTTTTTCTTGGAGTTTTACAGGATAGATCGTTTGACCAAGAGGTACCAAATTTTCAATATATATATATTGGAGGATGTAAATTTGCACCACGGAGCTTTTTTTTGAAAACATTAATTAGAATTTTCTTAGAACGAAGCAAAATTTTTGTGTTTTTTCCTATAACATCTAGAGATATTATAATACAAAATTAATTTTAGCTACGTCCTAAATTTCAACAATTTTTCTTTAATAAAACATGTTTTTTTAATGTAAAAATTAAACATCTATTTCTAATTTTTTTTTAAAAAAACCAACTAAGCATACTTTTTTATAATATGTTTTACTCAAAATCAAAATAAAAATAGCATGAGCACGCTTAGAGCGCATGGGAAATTTTTTTTATCAACGTATTCCTATTATTCATAACTGAAAATAAAAGATTTTGATTATGACAATTTGACATTCTGGCAGTTACAAGACATCCAGTAGGCTGTAACATGCTGTTCAGTCAATAATGAGTAATTGAACCGGGGATAAAACAACATGTTGTTGTATTGTAAATTTTTACTGTTCATCCGTGTTTAATAGTTTTCCACTTTTTTGGCTGGGGAAATTGATAACTTATCATAGATTAACTCTATCGTTTGCTCTTCATTCTTTCTGATGAGAGAGTGATCATTTTTTATTTTACTTGCTGTTTCTTTCTTACTGTTTTTCAATTAAGACTTGTTTCTTTATGTAAGCATCCATTATTTAAAAACGATACGAAGTGAAAAATAAAAATCAGGTATGCCAAAACGGCAATTTATAGCCAAGTATGGAATTCCTGACGCTTCCTTATGAAATTGTGGAAAACATAAATCACTCCCTTTCTTATAACTGGCTGAGTATAAACTCGGCATTACTCTAGTAAAAAACTAAATCTAAAAATGTGTGATTTTCAGGACGTACATATAAGAAGTGAAATAAATATAATATTTTTTAGAGAAATATGCACATAGAAAAGCGCTTATAAACTTTTAAATAATTTAATTTGGAACTTTTGAACTTTATATTACATAATTTTATAGCATTTAAGACAAAATATCCAAACATAATACACTGTTATGCTTTTTCAAAGACATTAGTCGCTATTAACATACAGCCATTAATGCATTAATAAGCATGGTTACTGAAGGCGTCTTGGCATAGGGGTAGCGCATCTTCTCAGTGGTCTGGGAATCCCGACAACGAGTCCCGGCTCGGGAATGGTTGTTGTTCTTCTTTTATGTTCTATCTGTGAAATGCGTGAATGTGCCTCCCTGTAGAACAGGGTTGTGCAAGTGAATATGACGCATGAAATAGCCAAGTCGTACTCTTGGCCTTGTTGCTGTTGTTGTTATTACCTGTCCCCAATGGCCAGCAGTGCTAGACCAGGTCCATGACTGGTTGGGGAAAGGTTTCAACCTCTGTTAATCACAAGGACCAGAACACCTAGAAACAGGTAGAGAGACCACAACACATTCGCTTTCACATCCCCTTTTTACGGGGGGGGGGGCACATTCACACATCTCACAGATTGCACACCGAAGAGCAACCCTGCCCTAACCAAGACTCGAACCTAGGACTCCGAGAACATGAGGAAGACGCGCTATCTCTGTGCCAGACAGGCGGCATCATTGGCCTTAGTTGGCGCTATCGAAAAAAAGAGACGTACTCTTGGCTTAAATCTCTTACAAATGTGCCTTGGCCTTGAAAAGGGCCATAAGTAACAACATAACAACAATATAATTGTTAGAGAAATTTGGAAGAGAGAAAGAATAAGAAAATATCAAAGAAACTATTTCTATTCGAAGAAACTATTGTTAAAGAGAAGGTTGTTGATATTTTCCTGTATTCCTTCATTAACAATAAGTCTACTAAAAGTATTCTTCTAAAATATAATAGAGAAAAGAATATGTGTTTACAAAATAGTTTTGAGTTTCTTATAAATAATGTTCCCTGATAACAATAATAGCATTCTTTTATAATAAAACATTCATATGGGTTATTAACTGAACTGATAAAGAACTTCTTTTAAAAAATTTTGGATCCTTATTTACATGGTTGGATTTACATTCAAGTACAAATTGCACTTGTTTGCATGTTATTTTCGTGCTTAATTTAGAATATATTTTAATCTTTTATATACCGAATTATGTTTCCATCAATTTTTCAGCTTTTTTTGCAACAATAGTTCAGTTTCCTTTAAGAATAATTCCAGAAAACACAAGACATTTTTTAATTAATTGTAATATCTTATTTAATTTAATTATTAATTAAATATATTTAATTCTTACTTTTAGCTTATATTAAATTTTTGCTATTTTGTTTACATTCTTCTTGTTCTTTAGAATACCATCAGCAAAAATAGTCATATTACGAAAATATAAGCCTAATTTAAATAGTTTAAGTATCGTCAGTAAAGGGTTAAAAATAGATTAAAACATAGACGTATCAAGACTAAAAATCATTATGATTCCATTTTTTGTGATATGGTTAAGTATCTTCTTTAAATTTTCCCTCTAAATTCTAGAAATATCCTAAAAATTCAACAGAATATTCATCAATTGCTTCCTTTAGTAAAATCCTTTTTCGGATATGCAAGTTCTGATGTTATCCGTTCAAAGAAATATTTAGACATTGCAAAGTATAGAGAACATATCTCTTTCACCTTAAAGAAAAAAAATTCACAGCGGGTAGCTTTTTATCATCAGTAGTTTCTTTGCTCTACCCATTTCTTTTGCAGTTGCGATCGTACGACTTCGAATATGGCGATAAAAATGCGCGAGTCGTAATGACGAAATGTTTCGAATGCTTGTTATGTTCTGTTTTCCTCAAGTCTTGTAACTTATCAGAAGATCTTTCTCGTTGCCTTTGGGTACGACTTGCAATTTTTACGACGATGTATTTCTATATAGAAAAAATATTTCTATATAGAAAGAAGTTTTTATTCTCTTAGGTTCTGTTCGATATAGTTAGGATGTTCGTTTCTTTACGTATTTCACGCTCATATAACTCAATAAAAATCGTGGAAAAAAAAGATTTAAAATGAGCAAAAACATTTTTTTCTTAGCATGAAGAAAAGGCCCTACACTTTTATGAGAAACTATAAAAATTATACATTCAAGTATTGAAGTACATCATTTAAATTTTTAATTTTTTTGCTATACTTTTCTTATTAAGATTTTAAATTTCCATACCCCTGATTTTTTATCTTCTGTATCATTCAATAATAAAATTTCAAACATTCGCTTAAATAACAACTGAATTTAATATTTAAATGTATTTGAAACACATTAACTTTTAAAATTACATCATAATTATAAACACACCACTGAAAATCGTCTCAAGCTTAAATTAATATTTATAATAAAGGAAAATGTATATGTGTATGTGTATGACTTTCAGAGCTCTATACCAAACTGTTTCAGCTAGAGATGCAAAATTAGGCAAAAAAAATTATGGTACTTATACCTATTATACCATCCAATTTTATTACCAAATTTGAAGTCGTCGCTAATGAGTTGCTATACCGCCAATTATTGCAATCCGGCAATGGTGTAATTCATTAATTTTTATCGCCAAATTTAAATCCGTCGCCAATGAGTTATTAAACCGTTGGCGAAGACGGTATAAAACGAAAGTACCATAATAGCTTTACTATGTGGGAATATGCATCTAAAAGTAGTGTTATTTTAATATTAATTAACATTGAAATATAAGTTTAAAAGTTTCTGGGATAATTTTCCGAAACATTATTACAATATTTTTATTTTTAAGCTTTAAAGAATTGCCTTGATGATACCAATTTAACTACCATGCATTTTTTCCTAAATTCTGACATTTTTAAAAATATATAAATTCGAAATAATTTTAACCAATATATTTCCATCCTGCAATGAGAATCAAATTGTTTTAATTGTTTCAATAAATACCTAACCACGCATTTTTCTTTTATTATCTAAAGCTAAAGAAGAAAGGCATTGTTTTCTTTTTGCATATTCAATATACATGTGAAATCAGAAAGTTAAGACTCAATACTGTAAAGTGATAGCAGCAATGTAAAAAACATATTAGAAATATTACATTTTTACGTTTCAGAATTATGATATAACTGAATTCTTAAGAACTATTCGTAAATGAGAGCGAATTGTACAAAGCTACTAAAATTATACTGTTTTAATGTCTTTTAAAATTTGATATTAGATATAGATTGTTGATTAAACTTTGAACAATTTATCCTCCTTAAGGTTAATTGAAATTTAAAGCAACCAAAATTTCTGGTGAAACTTCTTGTCGTCGCAGATGATTCATTTCTAATATATGCGCCTCTTGCTATTGAAACAAATTTTAATGTAAACAGAATGACCTTTGCGCAGTAATTGAATTATTGTTTATTATCTACAGTTTAAAGTCATATGAAAATTATTTTGTGATTTAACTTCATTCTTACGAAGTAGAATTCACTGTAGAATAAAAAAGCGTGGAAATTATTTAATTTACCTCTGGAATTACCTCTGTCTAAAATACAAATAAAAATTAATTTCGAAATTATATCAAAGAAAAAATACAAGAAATTGCCGTTTTCTAAAATTTTTAAGAGTCTGTAATATTATTTTCCTGTAATATTAAAATCATCGCTGATAAGAAAGGTTTACAGCAATTCTTAAATTATATCACATTAATGATCCGCATTTCTGCGATCATTTGGAGAATTGAGATTCTAGAAAGATCAAACTTCTGGAGAATGTTGGAAATTGGATTCTATCTCTATGAAGATTCGAGATCTGCAGGCCCTTCAAAAAAAATTTCATACTTCGTTTGAGAAAATGAAAGTCATAGAATACTAAGAAGATATTAACTCTGTGTTTGAAGGATTAATCGTGGAACAAAGTTCCTATATTATCTTTAATTGATATTTTCTATCTATTTTCATTATGTATTCCTGCAGAAATACATAATAAAGTTCTTTGTTCACATTTTGGGTATGTTTAATGTAGTCTATTTTATGTTTTATGTATTCTTGTTTTCATGTGGAACAAAGTGACTTTTGCCATTATTCGGCCCTGGAGAACCTATTTTGCCTTGGACCCACCAGACGATGTACGTGATTTTATTTTTCATGATAAGTAACCATAATAACTCGTGACTTACCTATAAAAGGTGAAAGATCTAAATATTAATATAAAAAGGCAATATGAATTCAATTCCTACATAGGTCAACAAAGAATTTTTTTTATTTTAGTTACTTTTTATTAAATAATTGCAATTAATATAAATAATTTATCAAAAAAAATATTTATTTTCGCTAGAATAGAACTCACATTCTTCACCTTCACGGGAAAAGTATTGAAATCCTTGCATTTTACCGATTGAGCTACTGCTTGTCGATTTCAACTTTCATTACAAACTGCTAAAACTCTATTTAAGGTATTCAAAATTAATTAAATTTAATTAAGGTATTAATATTCGAAAAAACTATATTAACATCAAGTGCCATCCACTAAAAAATTAAAATATATATATATATGAACTGGAGTGAAGGAATAAAAAATATTTTTTTAACTATTGAAAATTTGAACAAGATAAATAAAAACATATAGGGAGAGTGTGAACTAATAGTAGGAGTTGAAAAAGGTGGTTAAGTTCCATAAACATTTCTAAAATACATTATTAAGCCTAAATAAATAAATGCTATATATTTTAAAGGAAACTATGAAAAAAAGAAAGGAACTCTGTCATGGAAGACAGGGAGATATGATGAATCATCAGAAACTAAGTCCAACATGTTGAACACAAACTGTCGTATCTTATGAAACTACTTTTAGTCTGATGAACTAATAAGTGACTGATGAAATAATTAATCAACAACGGAATTTAATTTAACATTGCTGCAAGAATTATACTCGAATAAATGTCAGATATGTATTTAATCACTCTTAATTACAAACTACTCGCAAGGATTGCCCTTCCAGACTAAATATTCTATGTGATTATAGTTTTTTGAATGGCCTTAGTTATTCGGTGCATAAATTAAAACACAAACTTAAATATTTAAAATAATTTATAAAAGAAAACTACCCATAGCAATTACTATTAACCTATCACTCTCATCTGTAATGATGCTATGCTCAAAATTAATTCTTTTGATGAATAAAATAAAAAGATGACTGAAAATTGAATAACTAATTCATATAAGAATTACAGTACTGATCAGATTAATGACAAAATAATAAATTTTACTTTGTAATAATGGTTGTATAATTTTTACTCTGTTTGCTTGGTTGGTTGTTGGAATTCTTGAAATGATTCACATTACAAAAGCGGTCCAAAAATTAAAGCAACATTTTAATTTGCCCCCATACATGCAGCTATATTAGAAAATACCACTTGACTTCTGATATTTTACGGCTAGTAAAAAAAAGTATTACACGACAAAACAACGTTTTTTCTTTATTTTTGAACAATATTTAAAAATTAATGAAAGTATGGCGGCTATATTTCGGAAATTTGAGAATTTCGCCCTCGATAGTGTGATTTAAGACCACTATCAAGGGCGAAAGACAGATTTTTTTGGGGAGTTATTCGAAGCCAAGGTTCTATACCAACAAGTCCACAAGCACGTGTGCATTGGAAGACGAAACACAATGTTACATCAACGAAATCCAGCTACATTTACGCAAATTGTTACTGGAAATTTTCGACAAAAAAGTACATAAGGTCCAACAAAACCATAAAGACTATTTGAACAATGTGCTATTCCATACATAATAATTTCTTGCTTTAACTCTTCTTATTTAATACAAATCTTGCTTAGAAACGTTGTTCTATCGTCCAATGCTTTATTTTCATTAACCTTAAAGTATAAGCTGTCAAATGGTTATTTTCAAATGGGCTTGTCAACTCTTTATTGCAGAATGGTGGAAAATTTAAATCCTGAATTAATTTTGGGACCTTTTTTATTATAAATGTTCTTGGTGATAGAGTCTACGTTTGTGAGCTGCAAAGTGTCATGTTCGATACCCAATTTCACCGGAGAGCCGAAGTGCAAAAGATCGTTTCATGTTAAACACTTAACTGCTTTGCTCGTATGCCATACGTGCTTCGATTTATTGAATTTCGATAGCTGTAGTTTAAAAATAAGCCACTAATGACGATTATAATTCAATATGAAAATTACTTCGAATACATAAAGTTATGTATTCGGTGGATTTCCATTTGAAACAAAAAAGAAAATATTCCTAAAACAGAAGATGTCATGTTATTAGATAGTAAAGAAAATTAACCGGTTAAGGGGTTAAAACCATCAGGCCAAACGTCCTCCCACTGGTATGGTGTGATACAGATAGGAGGATATTAGCTCAGGTCACATTATCGTCATCTGATCACCGTTCAAAATTACAAAGTCCTTCCCAAAATACCCTAGTGTTGCTTTACAAGGGACGTTAATATAACTAAACTAAACTTATGCCGCCTTTCTGGCTCAGAGGTAGCGCGTCTTCCTTGTGTTCTGGGAGTTCCAGGTTCAAGTCCCGATTCGGGCATGGCTGTTCTTCTGTGTGCTATCTGTGAGATGTGTGACTGTGCCCCCTGTAAAAATGGGTTGTGCAAGCGACTATGATGAGTTTGTAACGAAAGACGTACTCTTGGCCCTAGTTGGCGCTACTTCAAAAAAAAAGAGACTCTCCTTTCGGCTTAATTCTGCTGCTGTATCAGCGGGAGGCTTGTTTAGTATGGCAAGTGCCATAAGTAACAATAACAACAAACTAAATTTACTATCAATTCATTTCAAAACAAGCTTCGCAAAGATATTGTGAATACCTTTTGTTATTTGAAAAAATGAAATAAAAAAAACGACAAAAACATTTCTTGAAGAATAATTTTAAAAAGAACTTTTAATAGTGTACTAAATAGGATTTTTTTAATGTAATTATTTTTCTATTTCTTAGTTTGCAATTTTTAATATTATATCAGCTTGCAACATGGGTTTTGAAATATTTAGAATAAAATTTTAAATTCTTGTTTACTAAACTACCGAAAAAAATTTATATTACAATAGAAAAACAGCATGTTGATTTCAAAAAAGTGTTACTTAAACCCTAAATTTCCTTCCTGAAAAATGTTGCAATCATTAATTTAAAGCTCATCCAAGAAAAATCGAATTTCATAAATAAAAAATACATTTTTTACTTATTTAAAATAAATAACAGTTTTTTTAAAAAAAGAAGTTGTTTACTCCAAATTCTAGATTCTATTTTTCTCGGGATTTTCCGATCCGCGTTTCAGTGTCGCTTAAAAAGAGCGCTGGGTTGCTGTAAATGTTGTTTACAAAACAAGGATTCAAAAACACAATATTTGGTATATTTTTAGTACGAGAATAAAAGATGTGCCAGAAGCTTTTTGATCGATGGAACTTTCATTTCATTTAACCGTTTTAGTAATACTAGTTTTTTT
>JAOUZG010008327.1:9408369-9442453 GCA_026289955.1 Argiope argentata
CATATTTTATTTGATGTGGTCATTTTTTAAAAAGTTGTATATAAATTTCAATTCCTACTATTAGCTCTCTCTCTGTTTTATATATAGTTCAAATTTTCAATCCTTAATGAAATAAATTTGTTCATCCACTCTAGTTCAAATATCTTTTATTAAACTTGTTGTGGATGACACTTGATGTTAACACAATTTTTTCAAATATTAATTCATTAATTTTTTATTTATTAATTAAAAACTAACCTACAACACGCCAATATTCTTCGTTTCCTCACCACCAAATAAGTAACAAATTCTATTTGTTTTACCCTACGTCTTATGCTTTAACATGTTTTCGGTCAATTATTTCAAACCATTTTGATTATTTTCTTAATATTAGATGCATTTAAAATATTAAAAAAATATTAATTAATCAATTTTTCGGATTTTTTTTGAAGTACTTTTGAATAAAAATAATACAGAAAGAAGAAAATTTACAATTTCTAATCTGTATTGCGTTACCCTAAATGCCGTAGAAAATTCCGCGATTACATTGCCTCAATTGGCGTTGAAAATTCAATGTCTATTGAGTGTGTTGTGATTGTATTCTGAGTCTGTTCAAAACGGATACGAACTTGATTTTGCTTTAGCCAGGTATAATTTTTAGATAAATTATTTATTTTAATTGTAATTACATAATAAAAATTAACTAAAATGATTTTTTTCTTTGCTGACTTAAATAGAAATTGTCTTAATCTTTTATATTACTTGTTTTAATACAAATTGACATTAAAACATATTTATTTTATGAATGGAATTTTTACGCTTCTGTAGATTAAAAACGCCATAATAATAATTTTTAATATTAGTGGTTTTGTAAAGAATTCGCTAATGTGCAAAATTTTCGCTATTAATTATGGGTTATATATTTAGTGCTAAATCAATTTCAGTATAGAAAATACGATAAAACTACTCATTTATTTTAAATATATCACTTTTTAACAAAAAAATCTTTTTTAAAAAATTAACTGTAATTTATATTTGTGTTGTTAGAAAACAGATACTTTTAACAAATTTTAAAATATATTTTAGCATTCGAATGCAATGGCTACATTATTTAATTATTATATGCTATTTAATTATACGATTTATTTTTTAAGAGTTTTTTAAATTGAATTATTCTATTAATAGGTACAATTATTATTTTTAAATTGCATATTTTACTTTAATATTAAATTCATTCAAAGATTTATTTAAATCGATTCGATTGAGTTTCATTTTCATTTCAGTTATATTTCAAATCCTTTATCTGCATGTTAACTATGTTTAAGACAATTCGTAAATACATTTAATTATGAGTATATCCATAATATAATCCATATCAATGGTCCATTTTCAAACACATTGTGACTTCTGTCAGCTATTTTGGCTCAAATCTATGGCCCAGGGTAATAATCTGAGAGGTAAATGTTGCTTAATGGCCGATTATTTTAATCTATTCACAGCAATGATGAAGCTTAACTATTCAGCAGTTGATCTGAAAGTCAGATAGATCCATTCACGACATGTTAATTTGTATGAGGATCTGGGCGTAATTTAATATTGTCATGAAATTGTAATAAGGGTCATCTATGCAGTAAGTCTCCTGATACAGAAGATAGATTTATCCTTAATGGCTGCCGAATGAATGTCGTATCAACAACCTCGAGTCGATGAACTCAGCAATTTTATCAGTGAAAATGAAGGAAGCTCTGAAATTCTAAAGCATTCTAAAGCGCGAACATAAATACTACATTAACCCGAAGGACCGCTGTGACCTAATGGTAAGGTCTCGATTCGTGAGCCGTACGGTTTTGAGTTCAAGACCCGATTTCCTCGAAGAACCATCGTTTAAGGGGGGTCTGTTGCACTTTAAATTTGTTATGCCCAAACGTCCTCCAGCTGGTGTTGTGTAATGTATTGAGGGATTGGGTGTTAGTTCAGATGTCGTCCTCGTCATCTGACCATGGTTCAAAATTACTAAGTGGTCATAAAATAATCCTAATGTTGCTTTACAATGGGATGTTAATATAACTGTCTCCCTCCCTAGAAAGATGGAGTATATGATCAGATGTTGAGTTCAAATTAGTAGTTGTCTGAAATCTCGTTGAATTCTCTCAGAGAGATTAATGTTTTTGTTGTTTCGCAGATTTTAAGTTGTCATGTGCGAACATTGGTATTTTTGTCATTATTTGAATTTATTAATTTAAGTTATTAACCAGTTTAAACAATCAGGATATTTCTCTATCGGTCTCTATCCCTCTTTTTCTATATATATAGGTATATATATATAATGATATCTTTTTTTAAACTTTAATTTTTAATTTTTCTAGCTGGAAAACATAGTTTTGGAACTCGATCGATTTTGAGCTAAAATAACGGCCATAGTTTTACGTCAACCTTTTAATAACCTGTCTATTGTGAAAAGCAGGTAAAAAATATTTTTGCCCGTAAATTTCATAGATATTAAAACCTTCTAACATAAACAGCATCATATTTTCACATGATAATAAATATAATTATTTAACTTCTTTTCATATTCTGATGTGCTGAATTTTTATATTTACTTTAAAAAAATTTTATTTAAAAAAACTTACAGATTTGAAAACAGGGAATTTTAGAATCGATATTTCCATACTTTATTGAATGCTCAAATTTCAAAAATCTTATTCATTTGTAAAATTATGATGAAAACTCATATCAAAATTCATCCTAATAATTTGATATTTTTAAAAATCAATTAATTAATAATTTTATATAATTTTAATATCATAAAAAGGTCTCTACCTGTAAGCGAATATGAGAAAAAATATTTCAAGGTTTTGTGTTATTTATAATTAGGAATTTTAGATAGCTGAAATAATGATAAAGAAATTTTTAAAAAGTAGAAAATAAAAAAAACCACCCATTTCTACATTTTAGCACACTTTTATCTGGGAAAGAAAATCTAAAGAAAAGCGTTATTTGAAAGGATATTATTAAATGTAATTTCATTCCAAAAAGATTTAGTTAATCTTATAATTTCTATTCTTTAATAGTTTATATTTTTAAAGGGTTATTATCATATAAATGTATAAAAGTACATCCACGCTGTAATAAAAAACATGAGTAGTTAGTTTATTATTAATTTTAATATACCTATTTAAACTAGTATAATAGTTCATTATTATTTTAATTAACCTATAATTAATAATTTTTTTATTTATATTAATGCTTTTGTTCGTCCATATATTTCTGTAAAAAATTACACTTCATTCATTATTTTTTCACTCAGGAAAACATACTTGTATGTATCTCTAGAAGGTATATTAAAATAAATAATAAACTAATAAAATTACTAATAAACTTAATAATAATTTTTCTTAACGCAAAATTTATACTTTTCGTCTAGACGCTATTTAATATCCACGCTTTTCGCAATGAATATTCTTTTCGTTTCAAATCAAACTCGGTTACTCTGTTTACAAATCTCCTGGTGTCCATCGCAATCCTTTGTTTTACCCACCTTCAAAAAAAGCTATGAGTCAACTTTTTTCTTTTATATAATTCGACTGTTTAGAATTTATGCAGTAAACATGTTTTTTTTAAAAATCTATTATAAAGCAATTCTCACACAAAGACAAAATAACAAATATCTCCAAAATTTCTTCTTAATTTTGGAAGTTTAAAAAAAGATATATGAAGAAAGAATAAAAGGTTTGTTGTTATTTAACTGTCGCTTCAAAGAATGTAACCAAACATGGACTTGAAGGAAGTTATCGCAAAATATTTGTTCTAGACACGTACATTATAGGTTGGCTTAGGCAAAGAAAAATAGTTGATTTGAAAGGAGAGGAAAAATCTCCATTGGTTTATTTCATATGCGGATATGCGAATTTTGTATCCTATGAGACTTACGTAATATGTTGGATAGATTTCTTAAAAGAATATAAAATCAGTATTGTCTTAGCATTTGTAAGTGAAAATAGCAGCTGTAATATTGAAACGGAAAGTCTACTATAAAAAGCTGTATTTTATTCGAAAATATATGACAAGTGTCTTAAGGCAGTGGTCGGCAAAGGGCGGCTCATTGTTATCATTAATAAATATTTTTTAACTATGAAATTCAGTTTTATTTAGTGCATTACTTATTTAGTGTAATAAAAGTTTACTAAACAAGCAGATTTGGCTACCAATTTTTTTAAAAAAATGTTATAATGCTCATATTTGGCCATTTTTTGGTTCTTTGGCTAATAAGTTTGCCGAACACTGTCTTAAGGGATATATCAATGTGATATAAATTACTAGCTATTACCTAACATATTGATTTTCATAGTTTATAAGAGAGGAAATATTGAATGTGACTGTAGGATAAAAGACTTGTATCAGATTATTATAAGTCATCACGGTATTTAGTATTTTACTTAACATACATAGTGTTTCTAATAGATTACTTACTGAATTATTACTGTTTCTATGAGTTAACAAAGAGAATACTATTGAAGAATTCTAATAAAGAGTCTCTATTATGCTGTGACAGATTAGAATCTGTATGCTAATATTTCATAAAACTGCTTTAAAAATGAAACAGTTCTCATGGCGAATGATCATATATGAGCAAAAAAAGCGGCTTACTCGATTTATATATGTGTGTTTTTGACGCTTTGTAGAACAGGCTCTTTGACCTAAAGCTACAGAGGAGCTCAAATTTTCAATTCCTACTATTATCTCACACTCTCCCTATATATATATATATATATATATATAATTAAATTTCAATTTCAGTTTATATTTTCAATCGTTCATAAAATACTCTTTATCCATAAAATCAAGTTCAAGTATAATTTTTTAAAAAGTTTAGTGGATGACATTATACAGTTTTACAGTTAATACAGCTTTTTTCAATATTAATTCAATAACTTTTTATTAATTAATTAAAAACATTTTCTGGCCTTTATAGTAGTTCTTTATAGTAATTTTTAGTTGTTACGTCGGGATATCCTGGTTGGTAAGACGTTTGATTCGCGCCGCTTGTGCTGGGAGTTCGAACCTGGTAACAAAGTTTTCCATGTCGAGAGTTATACCACTGAGGATACTGAGTCAAAGGTGATCGTTATTCCGGTGCTCAGGGATTCATACCCTCAGAAGCTACTGCACTCCCTCCTTCCGTTGTAAAGTGGAACACGAGAGCAAGAATTGTAACTATTTAATGAAAGTAACTAAAACAAAAGTTTTCCTAATTTCCTAAATTTTTCCTAATACCCAAAGTAGAAATTGATTTTTAAGAATTGTTTTTATATTAATTGTTCCTTTTGTTTTTGATAAACTTTAATTGTTTTCAATGTAGTGATTTTTAAAGTAATTATTTCTTATTCTCTAGCATTTTTGAAGAAAATGTTCAGTCATAAAATATCAAGTGATAAGAAAAAATGTAGAGAAAATTAACTTCTGTGTATTTTTAAAATCTTGTGGCTCATTTTTTAAATATAAAATTAATTCAAACCTCAAAGATTTTAAGCGATAAAAGGATTTTTGCAATATATGCCCTTTTGCGTTGAAAATATTACTTGTAAATATACTACAATCCCATGAAACATCGTTCGTATCAACTAGAGCTCAACATAATCGGACAAATTAGAAGAAGGCCCATTCAGCGTAGTTGGATTCGAAATGGTGAAGTCGGAAATTTTCATTTTCCAATAACTTTTTTATTCACCAAACAAGAAAACAATTTATAACACTTAAAATATTGCCTGATCAAAAATAATTATTAAATTATTGAATATTTGCAGATTTTTTAGAAATTTTCTTTTTTTCACGGTCTTTTAAATTTTACATATAACACTTCATTGTAGAACTCGCATTAATTTGAATTTTTTCATTCTCATAGTTCTAAACCATGTGAGATTAGAAGATTAATTGATCAAAAGGCTTGAAATTCTCTTTTTTTATAATTCCAATGAAATTATTTACATCTTTCTTTGTGTTGAAAGGAGTCAAGGTTTTTAGAAGAATTTTCAAGTTTTTTTTTTATATGTGAATATTTTAAAACCATATATAATCCAAAATATTACACTGAATATGAAATACTGCATAAAATACCTCATCCACCATTTTAGATTGCAGAAATCGGACAAAAACTTGTTCGATTCATTTTTATTTCTTTATAACTCACACAAAAAGAAGAAATAATATAAGCCCTAAAACTTTTTTATTTCTATTAGTTAGTGGCAGCACATGTTAGATGACGTAATAGCAATGAAAGACAAAATGGCTGCATGAAATAGGAAACCAATTCGACCGTTAAGAAACTGAGAACGGAAATGTATAAAATGAGGACATGCATCCATTTAGATTCTCTTATGTACAATACGCACTAAAACCCTATACATTCACGATAACTATTGAATGGTGAAACCAATAGTAAAAACAATGGTTTCTTGATATAATAAAGTGGTTAAGTGCATCATTATAGTAATGATAGGTTATGGTTCTTGGCATAAGGTCTAATTTAGGACATGCTGAGCCATTCACAAGGATGTTTAAAAAGTTCCATTATAAGAAGTGAGCATAAAGCAAGGATGCATTATAAAAAGTCAAATATCAAGAATAACTGGTTTAAAACGATTCGGTACCAGAATGAATAAAAAAAAGTCTCACATTTTAAATGCCATGAAAAAAAAGCCAATGGTCTTTAAAAAATCAAAAAGTTTTGATTGAAGTTTCTCACCCACTAGGTCGCGTAAATTTAAAATAGACGAATTAAAGTGAGTGAAACGATCAGATGTAAAATTAGAACATTGAGTAAGAATATGGACAATAGAGTTGACAACACAAAAGGTCGTACAATGAGAGGTTCGTTCTCTAAACAGCAAATGTCTCTGTATGTCTCGTGTGTCTAATACGTAGACGAATTATTTTGACATCTGCGCTTCTTTTCGGTAAACCTGTCCACAAAAGTGCATAATTATAAGACCAGAGAGGATATGAGATGTTCTGTTATGCTATATCTTAAAAAACTTTTATTGTGAATTTGATGTATTGGAATTCGCTTTTATAGTAATATTAATTTATTTGATTTGTCTTAACATGCTTATAAAACTAGTTTTTAAAATTTATTATACATCATGACATGTTATCCCCCATTCTCTTTTGTTTCTAAAAACATACAATTGAATCTAACCAAAGTTTCCCATCCGAAAACCTTTCGGAAGTTTAGCTCTGAAATCTTAATAAGAGAATGCAAATTGTCGAATAGCTCGTTTGAATGCTCGAGAAATGTTTTTAAACGAAGAATTGCATGTTACAGCCAATGATTTATAAAATAGATTTTTTTTATTATTTTACCACTTATTATTTTTATATTTATATTTTTGTTTTGTTTTAAATTAAATATTTTAAAATAAACCAATTTTTTAAATAGTTTATCTTGCTAAAATAAGTAATGATGAGTTTAAATAATAAAATATGATCTCAAAATTAAAATTCTTATCATCATCTCTCCTAAAATATTCAACATTTAAACGTATTAGAATTACTCAAATCAGTTTGCAAAAATACATTGATTTAAGATTAAACTCAATCTGATCATGCTATAACGCCTACCTCCAGTTATTTTAAAATTATTTTTTAAAAGAATAATCGCCATAATTCTAGTGTATTTAACGTTAAATTTTACCTTGAGAAAAAATATGAACCATTTTTCCAATATCTAATCCTTTAAAACTTTTCTGATAAAAAGAAAACAAGCATTTATTTGCTTTATCTCTAATATTAAAAGATTCTTGATTTAGTTTACAATAAAAGTTTTAATACACTTTGGAGTCTTCAGTAAGTTTGGTTCTATTTCTTTGATTTATTAGTGAATTCTAAAATCCTCTTTTAGAGACTAAACCCTCAATTTTTATTTGTTCAAAAGGAAAAAATATTGACTGATAATAATGGAAAACGTTTGTTTGCAGAAGGAAAAGAATAATAGGATTATTTGAAAGTTTAAAAAAATTGTTTTGCAGAAATAGTTCTTATATATCCCGACCTAATGCTTGTAAGGAAAATTCATTAAATACAAAAGAATGTTTTTATAGCATTTATCAACTGTTCTGTTTTTAAATTGAGAGATATTACTGCTATGAATTTTCAAGCAACTATAAAGTCAATGTGACTTCTTCTTTAAAATAACTCCTTTACAAAAATGCAAATTTGTTGAAAAAGTACAATTTTAATTTATTAAAATACTTTGCTTACCTAAACAATTTATAATATTTTTTTATATTTTCAATTTTTAAAAATAAATGTCAATTTTGATATATATACGAGGATGTAAGATATTCCATAGAACTATTTGGTTTTACCATCATTTGATTCTATTGTCTCATTGTAGGATCCCATTGTTTAAAAGGTTAGATCATTTCTCAGAGGAAGATAATTTTAATTAACCACTTGGCATACGAATTTATTTAACTTTCTAATTAGATAACTCATCCTATTTTGGTCATTTATTGTTAATTTGATTTTTTTAAATGATATATGGAGCATTAGGGATACCAAATCGTTTCATATTGAGTTTTTCCTTCGTAAATACTTAATTCTGTGGATTAATTGCAGACTTGAAAAGTAATTCGATGCGTGTCAGACACGTCAATGTATGCGAATTGGTTAATACAACCTTCCAAATCAAAGTCATCTGTCCTGAACACAATCAATATTCAGGCAGAGGCCTACTAACCCACATTCGATGAAGACGTTTAGCGCATTCGCGCTCGCTAACTATGCTGTAAATTGTTTCATTCACATTATGTACATTTTTAGATATTTAAGGACCTCCTAGAGGGAATTATCTAACTTTCTGTTTCTTTCATATCTCCATGTTTTATTCCATTTCCTATTTCCTTGTAAATACTCCCCTTGTTAACTTTTCAATTTAACTTTAAATAAATTATTTATTTTCTTTATTTTTTAAAGAATTCCCTCCTTTTGTTTGCTTTGTTTTGACCTTAGTTTTGAAACCCAAACCGTAAATATTAAATGATCCCTAGACACCTCGCCACTAAAACTCTCGCTATCCGAAGAGTCTAACATTTTTTTTGGGGGGGGGGATTTGGTTAGACTTCCGTGTATATAATATTGTCACGATGACTGAATTAAAGACATGGATAGCTAGAAACAATTACGTTTATTAGCACCAAGCAACTCGCTGAAGAACAGAATAAAGAACTGAGCAGAACTCAGCTTTTATACGTCTGAAGAACTTTCGAGAATCATCTCTTTCGAATTTTAAAGAATGTTCTAGAATCATTTCAATTTTAGAGAAATAATAAGATCAATTTGAAATTAAAGTTCCAGTCTTTGGATAAAATGCGCTGGCCGGGAATCGAACCAGGGACCATTGGATTAGAAGTCCAATCGAGGCATGGTGAATTATGACAGTCTTAGGTTTTACGGCAATATTATATTATATATATATATATATATATATATATATATATATATATATATATACATACATACATACATACATACATACATACATACATATATGTACATAATACTTACATACATATATACATACATACATATATAGATATATATATAATTTCACTTGTATAAGTTGTTATAAAGGGTCTATCACTCACAATATGTAATTTTTAAAAAAATGGCATGCTTATGAACCATTAGTCAAATGAGTCTTTTCAAGTTTTGATTTTCTATTGTTCTGATAAAAATGTTAATGAAGTCAATTATCTGATTACACACTGATTAATAGTTTAAGACAGTATTTGGATCATATGCGATGTCTGTTGAAATAAGACAATGATGATGTCTTGCCTTCAACAGAAGAGTATGATACATTTCTTCAACAAGTAATTTCCTTTCCCAAATGATCCTTCAATTGTCTTTACTAATATCTTTTCTTTCGAAATAGGCATATAAATCACAATTCCATCGATTTTATCTTTACAAAAGAATCCCATTCTTCCGATGGTAAAGAAAAAATTCCATCAATTTACAGTAAGAAACACCTTATATTGATATGCTCTTCCCTTAGTTTTCTGTCTTTCTAGTGATCGATGTGTCATTTGAAGTGGGTGTATATTAAGAAAGCATATCACTAGTTATCTACCACGTTATTAATTTTGTTGAGAAATTCGTTATTCTATATTTTTGTCACCCGAATCAAGTAATATATTAGAGATGATGTGACGCATGTGCAATTTTCAACAACGCGAAAGAATAATTACAAAGCAAAATCTTTAAGATTTATTAAAAGATTTGAGAAGACAAATATGCCATATTACGTACATATAAAACTGAGCTTATTTTGAGTGTCAAATGTCTTCAACTGACTCAGCAGGTTTTAGAGCTGAGAGTCTTCACTCAATATTGAGACAAAAGAGTTCTATACTCAATTTCTTGCAGAATCTATGAATTTTTGTGATAATCTCCACCATCATTCCTGTATAATCTAAACCAAAAAGAGAGATGCACTAAAATCTATTTTTTCTTACTGTCTTACTAAACCATTTATTGACGATTTTCCAATAACAGAGGCCAGTTGGGCATTTTAAAATACAACAGCTAAGTTGAATATATAATCAGAACTCGAGGAATCTAAAAGAACCTTAATTTTCTATTTATATCTTTTGATGGTTTGTTCTATCACACCCAAAACAAAGTATGCGTTTTCTCTGTCCAATAAATCTAGCTATTTCACGAAACTTTTTCAATAACATGTCTTCAGTTTTTTTTTTCAATAAAAAAAATGTTTGTACAAGTTAGATATCCATATTATTTTTAAACAAATACATCAAGAGGTTAACTTTCTGTTGACCTGTAATTTCCCACGCATGCAAACACGATGCCCAAAAACTTTTTAGCATAAACATATGTTGTTGTTACTTATAAAATTGCCGTGGACAAGCCCCTGCTGATACGATCAGGAGATTTTAATCCTAAGATATGCACCTCTTTGTTTTACAAGTAGTACCGCCTAGTGCCAAGAGTACGACTTAGCTACACACACGTCACAACCCTTTATAGGGGGCGGCTTCATTCTTGCGTTTTCATTCAATCCTCTCAGATAATAACTTAGACCTGGAACAGAGATTAAAGCTTGAGCCAAATCTATCGCGAGGTTGACGTCTGTCTATCTGCCCTTCCAAAATTCAAAAGCGATAACTCATCGTTGTTACAAAAAGCACTTGCCTTAGATAGAATTATTCTTATTTAAGCTGGGTCTCTCTTGTTCCGTTGCACCAACTAAGGCTGAGAGTACATCTTAGCTACACACTCACCACATTCGCTTGCACAGCCCCTTTTTAGGGGACACAGATAGTAAAAAGAAGAACGACCAGGCGTTGACCGGGGTTCGAACTTGTGACGCCCAGATCACGAGGAAGATGCTCTATCTCAATGGCATGAAGACGGAGCGATAACTCATAAATATACAGACTTAGGTTCCTAAACTTTTGTGTCTTTCTTTTTCTTGAAATTGAAGCTCACTGAATTATTTTAATGTCAATCATTCTGCCTGTAATTTTTGATAAATAAGTGAATTTATATGGCGAATTTTAAAAATAAAAATATGAGTACTCGTTCCGCTCACGGCATTATCCGAGAAGCAGTGCTTTTTTAATACTTATAAAATATGCGTAAAAGCCTGAAGAGAATTTCCTTATTGGAACTCATTTCCTCATTTCATTTCCTTATTTTCCGAGATTGATATTTCTTAAGTATTATCTTTTTTTTAAAAAAACAAATATTTTCAAAAAGAAATTATTTCAAAGGGGAAAAAACATTTCATTATTTTTCTCAAAGGAAAAAATACTGAGCATTAATTGAATATTAATTGAGAAAATAGAAGATAAAGACATGTTTCTATAATTTGGTTAAAATACAGCAACATTTAAACTGATGCAAAAAGTTTAGTCAAACAGAAGTGGAAATTTTTGAATATTTTTTCTAGATTAAAAATCAGCTCTCAATATAGTATAAGGATATAATTTAAATTTCTGATCTTTAGATTACACAAAAGAAATTTTTAATAAATATTGACCCTTATTGTATTGATTTTCAATATTCATTAATTAAAATTCCATTGTCATTTAAACTATACATGTCCACAATCTAATGAAATTCTCGATTTAGTCCTTTAATAACATTTATAGAAATTATTTCTATAACCATGAATGACGTAGTTCTTACTGGAAATAAATTTTATCGCACTTTGCTTTCACGGTACGCAACGGCGGTAGTAAAGCCAAAACCAATTTTATTCAAAATAATGTACTTCAAATGTAAATTTCTTTTAAAATAAGAATAATTTGGAATCGTATCGAATAAGAATAATTTGGAATCGTATTCCGTACAGTAAAAACATCAATAATTATTTTCAAACTCTCATTAATTTTTAAAAAAATAATATTTTATTTAACGCTGCATTTTACTCATTCGGTAAAACGAAATATAACTGTATTATGCAAAGCCCTTTCGATCAGAAATATTTCGAATCATTTATACTTTTCAATTTATTTCGGTCATTAGAATCGTTTTTTTTATTATTTTTTGAATCAATGAGTTTTATGCATTAACCTGGATATTGGTTTAAACATTTCTAAATGAGAAATATGAAAAGCTTCTTTAAAACAGCATTTGAGTAACATATGAGAATTCCATTTAATATATTGGAGTCCTTTTTTTCAGTTAAAGCAAAAAGATATTCTTTAAATTGAAAATAAACAGAGTAAAACTGTTATTAAAAATATTTAAAAAAGCATTTATATTTTAGGACTAGTTTCTATTGTTGTACTAACAAGATTATGTTTATTTTCTTATCTGACAAGAGAATAAAGAAATATAGAGAATAATACAATTAATTTTAAATGGTTAAGAAATTTAAGTATCATCGACAAAGTCCTTCATGTCAGGAATAATACTACTTGGGGTACTTGGTCAAAGGTGATAGTTCTCTGTTCCAGGTCTGAATCTATGTACCAGTCCCCCCCGTAAAAAAGGTTTGTGACGTATGTGAGCTAGTAGTCAGTCTTCTGCTCTCGAGATCTAAGGGGTCATAACTTCAGAAGCTACTGCTCCCCTCAGACGAGAACAACACCAATAAATTATCATTAAGAAACACTAAAGAAGTGTGACAAGCAAACCAATGGCTTTTTACTTTTTAACAATAGTCCAAGAGTTTTTTTTAACATGTCAAGGAATGGAAAGAAAAGCTCTGAATGTCTTAAAGAATTTTGTGTTTTTCAGAAGAAAATCTAATTGATATATTGCTAATACTTTAACACACATTCATTTGATTCAACCATCATATAAGGTTGAACAAATGAAATATAAATCCCATAACAAAGGGTGCTTCAAGTATGATATGCTATAAGTAACATCTTTATATAGAAAATTATTGTCTTTTATAAAGAAAAAATCCATCAGAATTCGAAAATTTTCTTCAAAATTATTTAACTCTAAATATTGATATAATTCAATTATTAAAGGCCCAAAATACTTCATACAGTAAAAACCCGAGGTGCCTAGATTTCACCTGAAAATTATGTCTTCTTATACCGAATATAGTTTTTAATACATCATATCGAATATCATTTCCTTATTATAAAGATGAAAACATACGACTTTATGATGGTGTACATGCTTCAAAAGAAACGAATTAGATTAAAAATGTAGACTGTAGAAAAATGTTAGTTGTATTGTCCGAGTTATAGAGAAAATTTGGTACCCAGACACATTTGGAACAATGTTTTGAAAAGAATCACCACCACTGTCAACTATTATTTCTCGGTATACTAACGAGAGTTACAGATTTACAAAATTTGATTAAGTACATTCTCATTGTATTTGAATATGGCATTATGAAGTTATTGAAATATGTACAGAAAATACTCACCACAAGTCGACGTTATTCATGTTCCTGGATTATATACGACGTCATATATGACTTAGGAAGCAAAAATTGGGAACTGTTGAAATATGTTTGATGTTATCCAGTACAGATTTAGTGTCACACAAATTTCAGAGATAAATTATGGATATCTGGTAAATTAAATTTTTTATGACTTATAAAAAAGAAAAGCCCAAATCTGACAGTTAATGATATGCTTTCATATCGAAATTTTTAAAATTTTCTTGAATAATAATAATTTTGAAAATTGGTGAATTGGGAAAATATGAAAAACAAACAATGTAGAAAACAATTTTTTAAAAAATCAATTCCTACCTTAGGTATTGGGAAAAGTTTAGAAAGTTACGAAAGTTTTTATTTTAGTTACTTTTTATTAAATAACTACAATTCTTGTTCTCGTGTTCCGCTTTACAAAAGAAGGAGGGAGTGCAGTAGCTTCTGAGGGTATGGACCCCTAAGCTCCCGAATACCGATTACCTTTTACTCAATTCCCCCTGTGATATAACTCTCTACATGGAGAACTTTGCGACCAGGTTCGAACTCGCAGCAAAAGGGATTCGAATCCAACGCCCTACCAACCAGGCTATCCAGACCTAATCACTTCAACTACAATAAAGGCGACAAAATTAGTTTTGATTAATTAATAAAAATTAATGAATTATTTTTCATTACTCATTTTTCGAATATTGAGTATGAGCTAATAGTAGGAATTGAAAAATAAAGACAGTTTTCTTAAGCAAATATGCGCAAAGGGATATTTGTACTTGGATCAAACGTATCTGTTAATCGACCCACAGTGTTTTGACGGGTTTTTTTATAAACAGAAACCTTTTAAAGGATTATAAGAAATTCAAGATTATAAAAGCTCTTATTTATTTATTCTGAATAGATATATTCAGAATATATTGAAGAAATTTTATCTTAAATTTTGCGAGAACTGCGCCACGATGAAATAATCATTTTAAAATCACCGGCTTTTAGGAGACGGATTTTTCAGCATTATAAATATTTAAAATTTAAAGACGGAATTTGAGTAAATTAGAAATCTATTATGACTGAAGTTTAATTTCTCAAAAATGCTCGCCAATTTTAATATGAGAAAGGAATGCCGCGTGGCGTTGAATATCTTTCGAAGCGCGAGTTATAAAATTTAATGCAGAAAACATTTTTTGTTCAGTACGTTGCGTTGTTTCAAGTAACATTTCGCATGATTTTGGCCGTCACATCGCTTTTAATGATGGCATAATACAAATCAGTGCACTTTCAAATATAGAAAACTTGGGACGCTCTGAGGAAATTTGTTTTGTACTAGTTTTTGTAAATTTTTCATTGTAAAATATACTCAATCCAATTATTTCTTTATTGTAATAAATATCTGTCAATTCAAATGAATTTCTTACGCTTAAATGGGAAATTAATAACGCAAGCAATAATGCTTTTGTAAAAAACACGCTTTAGAAATTTAAATGCTAACTAATAAAATAAATATGGATATAAACTGAAGAATACTAATGCTTTAGAATATACTAATGCTTTAGAATATACTAATGCTGAAGAATACTAATGATTTAGAAGAATACTAATGCAACATATGCAAATTAATACTTTTTAAATATAGATATCAAATAAGAACATACTAAACCTAATAAGAACATCACTTTATTATAAAGTCCACATTGTGTTTTATAATGTATGCTATAACTTTCAATAAAAGCAAGGAAACAATATAAGTCTTTTTATCAAAAATTTGTAACAATCTCCAATATTTCTTGATCCGAAGTATTTTTACGTAAAAAAAAAATCAAAGAAATTTTACTAAAGACGGTAGTAACAGTGATTAATAGTTTTTTAAAATTTCTGACGGCATTTTCAATGTTTCTGAATTCAAACTGATTGGTTAGCTCCTTGATTCAAAAGGTAGTAAAATGCGACCATATTTTTTTCTCTTGCTAGTTTTACAGAAAAAAGAATTTTTGAATGGAAGGATTTCTTGATTATAAAATGAAATCCTTTATTAAAGCTAATAAAATTCTTGCTATTATTCACTATATTTTTCAATTTTATTGAAAAAAATTCCCCAAGAAGAAAAAAACCTTTAAAAAAAGTGTCCCTTTATTTGAA
Organism: Argiope argentata; assembly: GCA_026289955.1. Classification (NCBI taxonomy): domain Eukaryota; kingdom Metazoa; phylum Arthropoda; class Arachnida; order Araneae; family Araneidae; genus Argiope; species Argiope argentata. Next base: position 9,424,403 of record JAOUZG010008327.1, read on the forward strand.
TTTTTTACGGAATATATGTTACGAATTTGTCAAAATATTAAAACCAGGGCTTGAAAAGTATTACCAAAAAAGCATATTCAAGTTTCCTGACATTCTTGGTATAATTCTAAACAGAAAATGCAATTAATATATTTTTGAAATCTTGATATGTTTTTGATGCAATCTTAAGGGTATTTTTATCAATATATAGAAATAATTTTTTAATTAGTGCCTGAATGTTTAGATATATGAACTGGTCAAAATTCTCTCAATGCATCGTGATGTAATTTAACATAAATGTAACAATTTAAAATATTAAATACCGAATAATCTGCAAATGATCTTTCGATTATGAATTTCTCGATTATTTAAATTTTCTATTTGAAAGGTGCATCTTATATTTTCATACGGCCTGCAATCTTACAAATAAATTGAAAGAAAATTTTATTTAGCTTGAGAAAATTCAAACCATTAAATATTCATAAATTCCATCACATTTCTGAGCTTTTTAAAGATCTGGTGATTTTTTCGTGGATATTACTATACACATTTTGCATGCTTCAAAAAAAGTTTTAGTGGGCAAAATTTTACCAAAATTGAATACGTGGGCGTCTGAATATAAATACTTCAAATATATTTAAACAATCTTAAAATTATATTTTAGATTTTTTAAAAATTAAATTTAAGTTATGTACAGTACTGTCAATTATCACTTAATATTTTAATCAAGAAAGTGACATTGGAAACAAAATATTTACAATAATAAGCAACTACATTTTCAACATCTGTATCGTAAGCCCATTATCCTCCGTAATTTTAAACTTTCGTGAAAATCCATACTTTTATTTATCATAATTGTTTACGTTAGTAAATTAAAACTAGTTAAAGTGAACAAATAACTATGTTTAAGCATTTTACTACATTTCTTTCATTTCTCAAATTCCTAAACTACATTCTACAATATTTTAACAGATATTAAAATTAATAGTTAGTGCTAACTTATTAACTATCAGATAATTCTTAAAATTAAATGAACTAGTTTGATTCTATTAAGTAGATTTCATTTAGTGAACATGTGTAGACAAACTAGAAATTAAATTGAATAAAAACAGGAGAGAGTAAACAATTAAGAAATCTTTATTTACAACTTCCCTTTAGAGAAAAGGATGGTTAATAATATTCAAAATACACAAATTTGATATCTGAATTCAAATTAGTATAAATATAAACTAATAATATTTTTTGAACTTAAGATTAAAAAAAATTAACAAAAAATTTAATGCATATTAATATAATTAATTAAAAATTTGCATTAAATATACAAAAACTTATTAAAAATACACGCGCCCTCAAAATTTATATTTTTTTCAGACTTAAGAATTAAATTTTAAAGATAAAAATCATTCAAAATTCTTCGATTTATTTAATAGTTAAGATAAAGAAAAATAAGAAAATTAAGGTATTCATTGCGTCCATTAAGTATCCTCCCACAGATTTTAAAAATTAACATATTTTGCAATTTGCTTATACTTTATTAACGCGTCACATTTTTCATTAACATTTTGATCACTATGGTGATCAGCCATAGAGATCAAATGTTCCTTTAAGGGAACACTTGTTTAGCTGTCCGGATCAGCCAATCAGGTGCCTTTGAATCTAAGTGCAAGGAATTTAAAATTATTCTAAATTTATAAAAATAATTTCGCTTCAGAAAATTAATTTCTAAACTCAAAAGTAATAAAATTATAATTTTTAAGTTTAACATTAGCAAAAAAAGTTAATAGAGGCAATGAATTAGTAATATTTTAATGTTTATTTAATCATATTTTTAAAAGAAACTTTAAATATGAAAAGAACTAAAATTTTAGCTTAAAATATTAAAATTATTCTTTTATTGTTGAATTCCTACAATATTTAATTACTATTATGAATTTGAAATCTTTCTAAAAATTCAATATGAAATGTTATCCTTAATATCAGTAAATGAACTATTATAGTTAAATTATGTATTTATATTTGTTTAATATTAGAAAATTATTTGATCACGTTTATAAAATTACAAATTTGAAACACATTATCTCATCAAAAAATAAGTGAATAATCCTTTACAAAAATCCATAATTAAATTAACATGAAACAAGCCAAGTATATAATATCAATAGCAAATATGATATTTAAAATAATCCAAAATTTTATACAATAACAAAGTTGAATATGAAATAATTGACAATTTCTTTTGATTAGCACAAAATAAAATTATACATTTATAACATTAATTATATTAAAATTAAATTAATAAATTCTCCATCTATAATTTATCTATAATGTGAAACATATTAAACTCTTTGCAAAGAAATTTACATTGTAATAAATATTTGTAAAATAGTTTTATTGATTTTATATTATTCTATTCCTGATTTTCTTGTCTTTCAATTCAACGACAAGAGAGAATAAGCTAATAAGATAGAATAAAAAGTGACTGCTTTTGTAAAAAATAGCCTGAATAACAAAAGGTATAGGAGGAAATTTACTTTTTAATGCTCATTTTCGGCCGATAATGGGTCATATTCAAAATGTAAGTTCTGCCACAAAGGATATGTTCTGTAAAGACTTGATCCTGGTCGATCAAATAAAATGGTAGCGTTTTAAACAGAAAGGGTTTATTTACAGCTTTATACAATAGCAAAAACAACTATGCGTCCTCTAGGTTAAATGCTGGGAAATATTGACAACTGGATGGTCAATTCGACATCTAATACCGAGAACTCATGGGCTGTCTATCCGGCTACGGCGTGTAGCTCCAGAGCTCTACGGATTACTTCTGGTAGATCTTATCAATAAACTTGAGATCACGTGGTATCTCTTCAACTGCAGCTCTGCTCACAGCTCGTCTCGTTGTCGCATCATCTCTCGTCCAGTCTCTAGTCAAATCAGCTGGTCGCGTCTACTCCGTTCAGCTTGTCTCGACCCTCCATTTTAACATTGGTGAAGTTCCACCTCTCAGGTTCGCATTTGTGCGCTGGATATGCTGATTGTCCAATTATTCTTCAGGAATACTCCCAATGGCGCACCATCATGTCGTGGGAATATTCTTGAAACATCCACCCCTTAATATAACCTTCACAATACACAAATAGTTGCATCTGCCTTCGCTTAGCACTTCTTTCCTCAATGGGTCGTAAAGCGCATATGCTGTTCATTATTGGACTTTATCCCAGATTGGTCCACAGAAGAAATAGCCCCATCTGGTATTTCGACACGGGTTGCTTCTTCAATGGATCTCCAGCATGTGTTTTCCATTATCTGTCTCCATTCAAGTGCGAAGGGCGACACTGAAAGGGAGAAACACAATGTGCAATAAATAAGGAATAGCCTCACCACTGGCTAGTTGTAGCATTGTTCGAATAGGAGAAATAGCCATAGAAGAAATAGCCCCATCTTGTGTTTCGACACGGTCTGCTTCTTCAATGGGTCTTCAGCATGTGTGTTGCATTATTTGTCTCCATTCAAGTCCGAAGGGCGACACTAAAAGGGATAAACACAATGCGCAATAAAGGAGGAATAGCCTCACCACTGGCTAGGAGTAGCATTGTTCGAACATATGTCTCTTCCAACAGGAGACCAGGTGACGACGTCTTTACTGTTTTAAACAAATATCCTTTTCAGAATGCATTCCAAACAGGTATCAAAGTGTATGCTCTGGAAGAATAATACAGAAATTCTCTTAGTTGTCTTTATATGTGGTAGTCACTGCAAGTACGAGGATATGAAATCGATAATCAACAGTAGACTTCCTTATTTGACAGGCGGGAACGAAAAAATTTCAGCTATTCACAAATAAAATAAAATCTGACATTTAACAATACGGTCAATAAGATTATTGGGATCTTAATATGTCGTGGACACACCCATCAGTCATTAAAACATAACTGGAAGAAAATAGCAAATCAAACAGGTTATTGTAAGTTACTTAACTTATAAGTACGCATACAAGTTATGGTAAATGTATAAAAAAGACTTTTCGAAACTTCTAATGTGATATTTGAAATCATTGGAATAAATCAATAACAGCAAATAGTACATTTTCAATCTGGCAATGAATAAGGAGTCGTTTTTATTTTCGAATTTAGCTACAGAACAATGAAGTTTGAAAAAAAAAATACTTATTCTAGTATTTTACATTGTCTGACGATTTTATTATGTAAAAAGTGAAGAATCAAAATTTTTATAAAATGTTAGTCCGGTAGGAAATATGCAAGAATTTTACATAATTTAAACCACTAACAAAGAAGTTTTAAAATTGTTTTTACAGCAGAAATTCTTATTCAAAATCATGAAAATGTAGGAGTTTTAATTTTCTAGGTTAAATATTCTAAAAGCCGTGTGGGTGTCAAATATTTGCATAATGTTTATTAACCCCTTAACCGGTTTGTCCGCCCGCCGTATATGCATCGATTTATCGGATTTTGATAGTTGTGAACAAAAAATAAATCATTCATAACAATTATAATTCAATAGTAAAATGACTCCGAATACGTAGATAAGTAAAGTATTCCATGGCTTTCCAATTGAATCAAAATGAGAAAATATTCCCAAAATAGAAGGAGTCATCTTATTAGATAGTAAGGAAAATAAACCGGTTAAGGGGGTAATTATCTATTCCCTCATGATTGAAATTTCAAAGCAATTGCAGATAGTTCCTATATTAAGCTCTTCGTTTATTTTGCAGGAATAATTTAAACATATTAAATTCTTTGTGAAACAATATGATTGCCTTTTCGTAATAATCCTCTTCATTTTGAATCGTAGCCAGATGACAACCAAGTTGACACTCTTTCTTGCAGGTTGTACCAAACTGGATGTCGTTGGCATTTATGAAAGTGCGCCAAGGTATCCAGAACTCTTCTTGTCTTCTGTGTACAGCCGACCACCCCGCCACCACTGAACTTAGCAGATCGGTATCCAGCACTGTAACTTATTTCCTGGAATCGAAGTTAGAGTTTTCTTTTGTGATCTCTGCATGGATTTAATAGCAGGTGAGATCTGGAAAGAAAACAAGTAATGTAAAAAACAATATTTTGCAATCAATTCCTACCTAGGTAATTAGAAAAAAAAATATTGTAGCTACTTTATTAAATTACAATTGTTGTTTTCGTGTTCTGCTTTACAACAGAAGGTAGTGTGCAGTAGTTTGAGGGTATGACCCCTCAGCACTTAAGGGCAGAAGTCTGACTTGATTTCTTGCTTCCAAGCTCCACAAACCTTTATTACGGGTTCGATTCCATCCATCCATAGAACGTAATTTAGATATGAAACAAATAATGACCTATGACTTAGTAGCCCAAGTTGTCTTACTCTCCACATGGTCAAATTTGATCATGACAGATATAACGTCGGCCACACACGATGAGTATTCGGCTGGTAGGTTCAAACTCGCAGCCCAAGGGAGGCGAATCCAACTCCCTATCAGTTACCAGGGAAGAAAAATAACAAACCGAGTATTTTGTTATAAATGAATAATATTTATAAAAATGTTAAAATAAGGGTACTTGCGTATTATACCGTCCAATTTTATCGCCAAATTTGAAGTCGTCGCTAATGAGATTCCAAGCCACCAGTAATGGCAATCCTCAGTGGTGTAATCCGTTGATCTTAATCGCCAAATTTAAATTCGTCGCCAATGAATTAATAAACCGTTGGCGATCGTTGTCTAAGACGGTCTAATAAATAAGTACTAAAATAAGATACAAATAAGCCATTTATAATATACTGAATAAACATTGACGCAAAAATTAATTTTTAATATTTTACGCCAACTGATTCCAAATGACACGGCTGATGATTTGTCTCCATTTTCTTACTTTCTTCCTAGACTTTATGTAATAATTCTAAACGACAAATTCTGTAAATTCTGTTGCAAAAGAGGCCCTAAAATATGACATTTGTGTTTAAGAAGCAATCATTGGGCTGAAAATTGATGTTTGAAAAAAAGAAATTATATATTTTTTAGAATTAGATATGTTATGGAAAAGTATTTTATTTACGAATTACAACTATTCACATAAGGTCATTTTTTTATATATATTTAAAGCATAAATGCTTACTTCACAGACATATATGGTCGACTTCATATTTAAAAATAGTTCAAGAAAGAAATGAACGAATTCCTTATTGGAAAATATACAGAATTTGCAGTTTCCTTCTAAATATGAAAGACTAAGATAAACAATCTTAACAGCCCTGTGTTTATATCAATGCCCCGTTTTAAAGCAACACTTGAGCTATTTTGTGACGGACCTCGTAATTTTGAATTTGGTCAGGGGAGGAAGACACCTCAGCTGGTATCCTCGGAAAAGCGTTTAGCCAAAATGGATTTGCCGTTTACCAGACATACACGATTGTTCTTCGGTAGAATCTGTATAGGGAGCCTCAAAATCTACAGTTCTGAAATCAAAACCTTACCACCAGTCCACCATGACCCAAGCCGTTTTATTTTAATTTTTGTTTTAAGGTCTTCATTATGAACAGATATAAAGTACTATTATTTAAATTCTGTATAAGAGAATTCAAAATTCAGAAATTTCTATACAAATATTTTAAGGTATTCTTCATTTTACTAATTTTTGGTGGGTTCCGCCAAGCAGCAGAAGGGGTCAAGCGATGGAGGTTGATAGAAACTATTCAAAGTATGAGAAATAGAAGGGGAACAAATGTTAGTCTACTAAGCAATTACTTTTGATGTCAGGAAAGAATGATTTATATTTCATCTCATAACACAAGAGGCTGAAAAATAATTTAGATTACATATTTAATACTTATAAATATTTTTAATTTGAATCAGTTTGTAAGATTAAGGACCTTTTGATATGACGATAAAGCATTTACTTTCTGGAAAATAATAAAACTGAATATATTTATATGCCTCAAGAAACATATCTTACTCAAGAAAAATATGGCCTGAATTGTGATTAGATTTATTCCCTTAAATAATTCCCATTTTAAGTATGAGATATTATTTGTATACTCGGATATACAATGCATGTCATTGTGAATCTAGCAAAAACCATGGATTTATTAAATTTCTAAGGAATACATTTAAGCAGTTTTATTATTTCAGAAAACTTAATTCCCACATACTAATAGCATACAAGGAATTCTACATTCTTAACGAAAACATTACAATCAAAGATCTACGAGATTCCATTTATTCCTTATGATTCGAGGATCAACATTAAAACAATGAACTCTGCTTCAAACCCCAATTTTAAATAATGATAAACTTTTTTTGCTCATTTGATATACAATTCATTCTAACAAGATAATTTGCATCCATAACTCACTGGTTTGGTAACACCCTCGCTTCTAAGTCATGTTTTGAAACACTTTCGTTTTCTTTCAAAACTCATTTCATAATAAGACCCAATCACATAACCATCACTCATACCCATTTCATCTACACGAACAACCTTAGTTCATTCTATAAACTATGATCTACATTTAAAAATTCCATTCATCTATTTCTACCATGATTGAGTTCAGTAAAGTATTTTCCACTTATTCTTTAATAAAACCTTTGTTCTCATTCAATACCACTTCATTATTTTTTATTTTCTCCTATTACCCACTCTCTGAAAACTTTTTTCACTCATAATTCATAAAATACCACAAAGTTCCTTACATAGTCTCTTTAGCATCCATACTCCAGACCCATTCCCAGCCCACAATCTTCACACACTCATGACCCATTCCGAGTCCCAGTCCACAACCTTCACACACTCATGACCCATTCCGAGTCCCAATCCACAACCTTCACACACTCAAGACCCATTCCGAGTCCCAGTCCACAACCTTCACACACTCAAGACCCATTCCGAGTCCCAGTCCACAACCTTCACACACTCAAGACCCATTCCGAGTCCCAGTCCACAACCTACACACACTCAAGACCCATTCCGAGTCCCAGTCCACAACCTTCACACACTCAAGACCCATTCCGAGTCCCAGTCCACAACCTACACACACTCATGACCCATTACGAACCACAATCCAGAACTTGCATTCATAAATCTGACTTCATCAGAATCAACAAGTTAACACTCATATCCATGAGATTCTAAGAGCCACAACCTTCATTTATTTATTCATTCATTCCTAATTTTCCCGATTGCCACAGACATTCACTCGTAAAACGGGCTACACCAGAATCCCCTCCTAACGTATGCTTTACCGTAACTTTATTCGTAAAACATACTTGAATGTATAGCATGTAATATAATTTTATTTTTCTATATAAAACGCTTAAAATTTAGCTTTAAATATTTGGTCTTAACCATCGGATTAGACTGAGTAAATATAAAAGTTCAGTTGAAAAATCTTATTTCCCACTGTATAAGCTGAGTATATGCTTGTCATAACATGCCATTGCAAATGGCCCTTGATATATATATTTCTATTATATAAAAGTACGCTTAATGCATTCCATCTTTTGCAGACATCAGAAAATTGTACTGCAAGCCTAAGTGCTAATTGCCATTAAAAGCATCAACCATTCTCGAATATTTGTTTTATAAACACTTGTTACGGCGTTTAAGAATTAAATCGGAGAGTTGAGACTATTTTCCCAAAAAAAGTTTCTTTAGACGATTTTTGTTTGATACTTAGTATTAGTATATTAAATGATACACCAAAATTTTAAGGTTTCTTACAATATTTAATCAGCTATTTATATACGAATTACTTCTAAAGGAAGCAGAAAATAAAATTGCAATTATTGGAATAATGTTAAATAATTTTGAATAAAATACAATTGGAAATCTCAAATCAAATTCAGCATCTGGTTAACCCATTAATTGTATACAAGATCATGCCTTTGCAAAATTGATTTTCCATTGGTATAACAATCGTCCTTTTAGGTAACCTAGGGAAAAGAATTTTAAAATTCCTTCCTTAAATCGCATGGAATTTTGTGATAGGAAATTAAATGGGATTTTTAAAAGTTGGAGCCCCTTTTTATAAAACTACTCGACCGAAAGATAAAACAATTTTAACTATCAAATCAAAATAAGACATTGCCATTTTAAAGCATTTTGTGACTTATTGTCAATAGTCAATATTCTACTCCGAGATTTGAGAGAAGAAAATTTCAATTTTGATATATTTTAAGACACTTAAGAAAATGTTATCAAAGTAATTCAACAAAATTCGCGGAAAAGTTCATGCCAAATTGAATTTATGATTTTCAGAGAAGCTATCACTCATAAATCATGTTTGTTTTGAAAATTCATTCATAAAGTAATCCCACTCTAATTCTAGAACATTCTTAATGGTGCCAAACATGAATTTTCAGTCTTTGCATTAAGGATATCTTAAACTAAACTTTAAAAAAGATTGTCTGACAGATGAAAACAGATTGACATGAAAAATATGTGTTCTGCTTTATAAACGAAATGTGGAATTACGTGCGCATACGATATTAAGTTTAGAAGTAGTATCCTATAAATCATGATAGACAAATTGAATCATATTTAAAATGAGACGGAAGAGTAACTGTATAAAACTCTGCATAATATAAGATCAATTTTATTCTTACAAAAAGTCGAAACAGTAGACCAAAGGAGGGAAATTTGGGAGATTAAGGTGACTTTCTTTAAATTCATCTAATAACTGGTTATATTATAACTACCTAGATTTTAAGTACCTTCACTCAAAGAATAATTCAGTAGTATTTTATTGATTTGAGATTATCGATATTAATAGAATGTAGACAACTACACTTTTATGCCATTAGGGGTGATGAGATATTTAGTTCGGTTGCTCTAAAGAGTTGTACAAAAACTGCCTCTGTGATATTGTTACGTTTTCAGCGTAGCGGGTTCGGATTGAATGGACTTTACTTGAGGACAGCACAAACAAATTTATTTACAGTTATTTGCAGGATAACTTGATAAAGTAAAACTTCAGATAAACACAATGCAGCAGTCAACAGTCACTTACAGCGTAAATGCAAGTCTTACGCACAATAAAAACAGACTGCAAAACAGCTATCGTATAGCACAGCAAGCAATAAATCGCAGCGAGCTCAATAATAGAACGTTAACAGCAAACGTAAACACAGCTCACTAACAAGCGAGAAAAGTAATCCGCTAGCCCAGCGAGACACTTCTCTTGCGAGAGGAAACTGCCGAAACTACGGCAACCCGTATCTTATATAACCGAGCACGTGCGAGCCCAAAACTTCAGAAAACACCGCGAGCAAACCAGCGGCTACCCGACTATTCCTTTCGCTAAACCAACCCGGCCGGGGCGAAACTCCCCGTCAAATACCGCCAACTTCGGCATTCTTCAGCAGCGCTTGCCTGCTTGCAACAATATGAATGCAAAATATTTGAAAAACATAAGTATTTGAAAAACAGTAGAATTTTTATTAATTTTTCCACCCTGCACATTTTTTATTTTAGAAGATGCAAGACAAGAAACTGAATAGAAATATATCAAAACAGCAAATTACACCCATTATATATAAATAGCTGTTTTGAAAAATTTCAAAGCAATCGGTGCTTACAGAAGAAATTTAGTGTTCATCGTTATTCTCTGTATATTTCAATAGTGCTACAACCTTTAGTTGGAAATACTTCAGGATATTTGGATCACAACATGAGAGTTTTTTCATGTCTTATCTATTCCCATACCTTTCCATTCGAGCAATTATGAGATGAGATTTGAATGAGAATTGGAAACATCTATTTCAAGAAACGAAGATTATATCGATTCATTTGATTTATAACTTAAGACATTAATCCTTGATAAACTGGTGCAAAAAAGATCTTCAATAAACTTTGACCTGAACAGAAACAATAACATTTAATCTATAGTTTATATAACCAAAAAATAAATGCTGTTCGTTACTTAATAATTTGATTATCAATGTCGAGATTGATTTGACTAATATTTTTTTCATGACTTAGTATTTTGTGGTTAAGTCCCTTAAACTGCCACTTTCTACAAAGATTCTAAATTTGTATTCTATAGTTTTTACCCGCAAATATTTTAGCATAAAAAATATTAATGGTTATTTTTCAAATTCGGTTCAATTTCACCATATCTGAAAGCTCACTTGTCGATAAAACAAATTTCTAATAACCCAAAATAATCAGGAGATAGAATTGCGATTCCTTATTTGATTATAAATTTGCAATAAATGATTTTAATAGTTTCGCAGGAATCAATCTAATTTAATGATCTATTGCTTTGAAAATTCGGTAACTTTTGGCATCTTATCTCTTTTTCATAGGATTTACTAGAATGCAAAGAACTCGAAAGCAATAATTTCACTTAAATAAAGCAGTGATAATAAATTTTAAAGTAAAAGATTTCACACAATGTTTTTCAGAAGTAGTTAACATAGTCCATATCTGCGAATTTAGTTCGTTTCAAAGGATTAAGGACTATTCGCGCCATACTATTTAAATATTGGAATAAAGCAAAATACGATATTAGACATTCATAGACAAATGATTTATGAATGTGCACCAAGGGGTTTTGGATGCCAAAATTATACATTCCTATTTGCAGTTAAAATTGGGAAAAAGAACCTTAAGGAATGTGTTGATAAAACAGCTGGTATTTGATAAGAAACAACTTCCCTTATATCCGGTTTCCAGTTCCAACTTGAAATAGTCCATAATCTACGTTAGTATATGGATACTTGGGGAAGATCTGTATATTCCATTCTTTGAAATGTGGCCCTCATCGGTCCTATTTGTAGGTTTTTTTTTTTTGGTCTATGAGATACAAGAGCTGAAAAGAAAGAATAGGGAATTAATCTGGTACTCGAAATAAAAGCAGATATGTCATAAAAGTTTGAAAAACTACTGAAAATATATAAAAGTTGTTGATATTAAAAGTGAATAAAATGGTATCCTTAAAAGTAATAAATATTTGGTGTCTTGAAAATGCTGAATTAAATTTTGTTCGCAAGTAGTTAATGTTTACCAATCGAAGACTTGTTTCAATTACTCAAAATGTATGATTTCTGAAAAGAATGAGATTTGAAAACAGTAACTGTTTGAAAAGTTGCTGCTCTCAAGAGATATGAATAGTATTTATTTTCAAATTTGTGTGGTTTATGCCAGATAAATTTTCCGTAAAAACGTGTTAGAACTACTAGAAATAGTACGAGCTTAAATACACTAGCTGGACGAACACACTTCTCTTAAAATTCTCATTCAGGTTGAAGATTTACCAATTATGGAAACCGTAAATTTCTAGTATTTCTTAATATAAAATTACACATTCGATAATAGGTACAAGTGGGCTATTCGTACCGTAATAAGTGGCACAAACACCAATCAGTCCTTACGATTAGATGTATGGGCAAAACAAATTGTATTCATTTAAATTGTGGTAAAAGAAAACAGTTTTCGAAATTAGTGATTTAAAATTTAACAATAACATAATTGTAAATGATATGTTATTAATCTGGAAGTAAGCAAAAACAGTTTTTTTTAATACGATTACATTTAGCTACGATTATCAATGATTCCCTCTAGGACCATTTTTTTAATTAACCGTATTTGCGAAAACTTAATACTCAATTATTTTAATTTTTCCGATTTTATCTATATTATACAAATGGCAAGAGAAAATTAATGAATCATAACTGTTACAAAAGGTTAGTCCGACAAAAAATATGCAAAATCAATAATAGATAATTATTCTTCAATAGAATTTTTAAAAAACTTAGTTATCATAACACGATTTCCTATTAAAAACCATGAACATGTACCAATTTAAGTGTACTTTGTCAAATATGTACTATTTATCTGGATTTCAATAATTTTCCCACTGATTCATGACTGTCAACTTCATCATAATGAATTAAATTTAAAAGAATATGCAGACAATTCAAAAGTTACCTTCCTCTTTCAGCATACTAGAATAGTCTTTGCATATTAAACTAGTTCTAAAAAATACGATTTCTATTGTGAAGTGTCTTTTTGAATTGTGTTCAGATGACAACTAAGTTGGCATCTATTTCAACCCGCAGCAAACTTGATTACGTTGGGACTTGCTACATTTAGCACAAAGGTATACAGTGCTCCACTGTTTATCTTTAGTGGAGTCAAGGATAAAACTGGAAACCATTTAACCCCAATGTTGGAATTACCACTTCTCTGCAGTCATTCAATTTTGGCTGGAATTAAAGTAGCACATCGCTCATGATGAGGTAATCTTGAAGATATTTGAAGGACCTGCTGTTATGTCGGAAGTTTCAATATCAAGCAAGATCTGAAAAGAAAGCAGGGAAATCGAATTGTAAGGGATATTTTTGAAATAAGCTCTGAAATATTATAAAAACATACTTACGACATATCATTATCTTTCTAATCCTTCTGAAAACATGTATAAATCTTTGATACATGCAGAAATCTTTTGATATTTTTATAGTCAAAATAATTTTATTCTCCATTAAGTTTATGACACAATCTGTTCGCCAAATTCTTAAAATTTTGCCAAGATTTAAAATTTCACTCGGTTGTTAAAAGAATACATTTTTCTTCAGAAATATTAAATGTCCATTAAATAAGCTAATGAATGCAACTACGTGTATTGACATTAGTTACACTTCCTGTAACTGAATTATAATTTAGCATATATATATATATATATATATATATATATATATATATATATATATATATATATATATATATATTAGAGAGACAGAGAGATTGCTAAATGGAGGGTCAAATTTCTCTTACAGGGAAAGGGATTCAAAATATTTGAATATATCTAGATTTCTAAAGCCAAATGCAAAGGGTGAATTTTGAAGCAGCAATATTAAATCTGAAAAGACCAGAATATAGAAAATTCAATACGGAGAGAATGTTTCGTTTAGTAAACCTAAATAACTTTTCTTGATGTTAAAATCGATAATTCAGACATGAATATTTGCAAATTCTGTATTTTATTCGACAAATAATAATAAAACTAAAGCGTAGAACTTTATGGGGATATTCTCTTAGAAAAGCCATTAAAATTCACTTCATAACAATTTAAAATATTTAAAAGTAATAAATTTGTTTTGGCTTTTTAAATCCCTTGTTTATGTTACTATAAAATTTCATATGAACTTCATTAAGGATTTTATTTACATAGCTTAGTTTTTAAAATTCTGAAGCAGGATTTAACTAATTGAAATTATATTTATACCCTTAGAGTAATTGAACACCACAGATGTACGCTCGAACAGAGTTTTACTCGTCACAATTCGGGCTTGATTCAATATGTTATCCTGCAAAACAAAATATTATGTAATTAAAATGTTTTTAACTTGATTCTTAGTCAAATTTCAAAATAAAATAAATTTTTCTACAAATATTATAAAACTTCAATGTCATAAATTATTACCTCTTAATTATCTTGAACAGCTAATAGATCTTCTGATTACCGATTCAAATTTCACTTTTGCTGGGAAAGATTGGCATGCAAAGAAGCATGAAATTAATATCGCTGAAAATTGGTCAAACCTGCAAAAGTACTCAGTTCTTTCAAGTAACAAAACGAAAATGGATTCTTGATATCTCATTTCAGTAATCTCATTGCAGGTAGACATATAATCCTTGCAAATCCAGTCTTCTTGATTTCAGCCTGATCTTTCCATGAATTATCAAAATCTAAAAGCCAGAAAAAATCAGAGGATTTAGTTATCAAACCAACATAATTCCAGTGCCTTTTTCGAATGAAGACAAAAAGAAACAATTAAAATTAGAACTATGGTGTTAAATACCTGAATTCCATATTTCTGAAGGGATAACATGTCAAAATATTTAGTGTTCCATTCAGGTATGAGAGGTATGATTCTTAAATCCAGCAAATAAAAGACAAAATTTTCAATTTTAATATTAACATTATAATTTCTTTAAGTTATAGTTACCAATTTATGATAACGAAAATTTAATAAATATATTTCATCCCCGTAAACTATTTGTTTACTTCAATCCATTTCTTTATAAACAAACGATTCAAATTCCCTTCTTTTATTCAATTCTAAAAATAAAATAAAAATTAATTGTGTGAAACTTAATAATTATGACATTTTGAAATGTGTTTTAAAAAGCTTAAAACAGATAATTAAATTCTATCTCCTACTTGTCTTCTCTACGAAAAATATTTCCTATATTCCAAAAGAATCGACTGAAATATTTGAAATTATTTTCTCGCATAAATTTTCAAAAGGATTTTACTAGTCTAGTTTTCGTTGTGATAAAATATAAGGTCATAAAATAACGTTTAAGCCTTTGCACTTCGAAAAATAATTAGATGCAAAATTATTCACCTAATACAAAGATTTGTTTAATGCTATGAAATATAAATATACGTAATTCTTTTAGGTCGAATTTCTTTGAAAAATTAATCTGCATCTCTTAACCATTATGTAGGCGTTTTTAACAATTAAATTTGAAAAATGAATAAATAAAACGTCAAAGTGATGCACCGTCTTGAAGGGTGTCTCCGAGGCACCATCGGAGTGCGAAGTGTTCAATAAGGTAAGGGACGATTTCTACTCAAAAATATTCGAGCTACAATATTAGCGATAAGACAAATTTTGAAAGGTGTAAAAAACAGTGGATGGTTAAATTGTTGGAGTTTAGTACAGAACTCAAAGTAACGTCATGCATGAATTGGAATGAAATCCGAATTAGAAATTATAACTACAACTTGCAAAATTACTTATTCAAATAATGTCCAGTAAAGATATAGGAATATTCTCAGGTCAAGTTTCATCTATATTGAACATCTGTTTCCTTCAAACTTATAATTATCTAAATACCGTATTAGTATATCGTTTTTATTAAAATGAGGTAATATCAAGATTAGTTTTCCCCCTTCTCCAAATAGAGGAATTTTTACCACTCATCCAATATCATTCTACAAATGCTTAAATAAAGTATAGCAATAGAATGGACATGAAAGCAGTCGCACATTTGGGATCCGAATGTCACTAAGAAGTTCCATTCTCGAGGCTGTTGCTCCGATTTAAAATGCAACTAATGAACTCTAGGAATTTCGAACATTGGGGCCATTGATCTCAAAACTTATTCTTTTACGATAAGCTATAAATAGAAATTATTCTTACTCCTTTAAATAAATAAATAATTATAATATTTGTCACAAAACTTTGAATTTATTTATCCTTGTAAAATCACGAGAGGAATTCAAAGTTACTAAGAAGAAATTACGTTTGCGTTATTTTGTTATAAATTAACTATTTTCATTATATTTAAAGCAAGAAAGGAAGAAACCTATATTAATCCCCCGAAAGGAAGTGACGAGTCCAGATCGTCATAAACTTTCCTGAACAAACTGACAATGACGATCTGGACTCGCCAGAAAGTATTCAGGTTTGATGCTTTTTTGAGAGTAGTACAAGTAAGTCAAATCAAGTCTATAACTTTGATATACTTGTGTGCAAGCTTCTAGTTACCTTTAGAATGTAATTTGTATAAATCTATATTATAAATGTTGAAACGCTTTTAAATACTATGTAGAACTGCAATATGTGTGCTAAACATTAATGAAGAATTAACCGACACTAATTATATTCTTATATATGTATATATAACAATCAACATTCATATAAATGTGTGAAACAAATATTTTTAATAGGAACAAATTATTTGAGCAACAAAATCGTAAGTTTCTATATCAATCCCTCCTCTTAAAACTGAGGAAATTAAATCGTCTGTCAGAGCAGTGCTGACTGAAAATAAATTGTCGTTCAAGGGGTTAATATTAGTTTATAGGTATGTATAATGAAAATTATGAAGAAAAACTGACGTAAAAATTGATTTTTGTATTTTAGAAAAAGCTAATTCCAAATCGGAAATTTGATGATTTGACAACTTCAAAAATTTTCCATTCTTTCATATATAAATTCTAAACGATATCTTTAGATAGAGAATTTTTCCCTTTACTTTTTCCCCATGCCGTTTTGGTATGCTGTAAAAAAATCGTAAATTATAACAGGAGTGGCATTTCTGAAGCCACCTTCAGACTAAAAATTTTAATTTTTCTGCTAAAAGTATTAAGTTCTTTTATAATTAGATTATATAAAAAGCATTTTATCTACGAATTAATAGCTATTCTGCAGAATTGATTTTGCATATTTATGGCATAAATTCGTTTATTTCTGTCTTCATATTTTAAAATAGTTAAACATTAAGAAAATCAAATAAATTCTCAATCGTATGCTGAATTTGCAGTATTCTTACAAATATAAGAGACTAGAATGAAGCATCTCAGCTCTCCGATGGGCTAATTCTTGTTTTGCTTTAAGGACATCGCATGAAGATAAATCCTTATTACCTATTTTCCCTATTACCAATCCCTATTACCTATCCCTAATTCAATTTTTGTATTTCAAAAATTGAACTGAATCTAAAAACAGTTTACAAAACCTATTTTACAAATTTTGGTATGATGCACCAGCCCTCTGAATAATTAAAAAAATGAAAGCTTGTTAAATTATTTTCTCAAAGTATGCGAAAAAATGACTAGCAAATGAGAGTTGGAAGTACTAAAGGCTTACACTTAATTAGAATGAGCTCCATATATTTCAGCACATGCACAGTGTAGTCAACATGTGGCATAATCTTTTCAGCAGCATGTTAAAAAAATTTTATATTACACATTTAGTATTTACAGAATTGATGGTATTAAAATTACATTTAGAATAATTTGACTTTGAGAACCTTATGATGAGGCGATAAATCATTAATTTCCCGAAAAAACAGTAAGACTTCATACATAGATGACCCACAAGTGAAATATCTAATGCAAGAAATAAGAAAATATTTATTCAAATCATATTTAAATTGTATATCCTATTTTTTTCTATTATAACAAAGAGTTCCTTTATTTCCTGGAATCATCCCCATAACATGCAAAATCCATTATAAACTATAGATTTATTGAATTAATAAAAAATACAATGAAACGTTTCTTTTGCATATTTGAAACTCGATTCATTCCAGAAAGTAGTTTCCATCCATAACCCATTCCAAAAAAAAA
>JAOUZG010008327.1:9442463-9482961 GCA_026289955.1 Argiope argentata
CGAAACGTCCATTCTTAACCCACGCCATACGCCAGAATCTACAACCTTCATTCAGAACTAACCCAAGCCATAATCCAGAATCTGCAACCTTCAATCATAAACCAGGCCATACGCCAGAATCTGCAACCTTCACTCATACCCTACGCCCTAAGCCAGAATCCATAACCTTCACTCATATCCCACGCTCTACGCCAGAATTTACAGCCTTCTTTCATAACTCACGAGGTATATCGGAATTCAGTGTTTTGTCTTCGCTATCAGAGCAGATTGCTAAATTAGAAAAACACTATAGAAAGTTCTATTTCTCACTATACAAGTAGAATATATCTTCATATAACTTTATTTACTGAAAGATATGCCTCTTTTTATACATTCCATATATGTTCCAAAACAAAAATCATTCAGTTTTTCTACGTAACTAAATACTTAATGCCACTAAAATTATCCCAGTCACTCTGGTATTTACTATATAACTCATGAGGAAAATTTAAGTATTAAATCGAGGAATTCGTAAAATTTTTCAATAACAAGTTTCTGCAAAAATTGATGTTTAGTATTAGCATTTAGATTTAGTATTATTATTCAACTATATGCTGAAAACTTAAACTTTTAATTTCCAGTTAGTTTACAAATCAAAACTAAGGAGATTAGGACCTGAAATTATTTCAAAATTGGGATAATTTTGCGCAATCAAAAATATACTTTTCAATCTTTTATATACAATTTGGCATTTGGTTATCAGATTAATTGTATTTTGGATCCTGTCTATAAATATTGCTTTTATAACGACTTGAAATCAATATCATTACGTTCATTTATAAACGAAAAGAATTTAAAATTCATTCTTTAAATCAAATCAAGTTAAATAAAAAAATTCCGAAATTTTGAGATAATTTTTAAAATAGATTCTTTTAAAAAACGCGACTGCAAAAGAAGTATTAACTATCAAAATATGGCGCGAAAAACTATTGACATTTCAAAGCATTTTCAATTATTAATTTTTTTGTCAGTATTTAAGAATCAGTTTAAAAATGTAAATTATTAGGAAGAAATGGAGAATTTTACCTCAAATGTACTTTTGGACTATTAAAAAGTTTTTTCAAACTAATCAACAAATTTCCCAAAACACTTTGTCCGAATCGAATTTACGATTCTCAAACAAATGACTACAATCGTAAATAGGATATGTTTCGAATATTTTAAATAAATAAAGTAATCCAATATATAAATTTAGAATATTCCAAATTATGCCAGATATATGAAATATACCGCATTTGCAATAGAAATATTTTATACTCAATTGAGGAAAGACTATTGTCCAGATAAATATTATAAATAAGAACATATACATTCTACTTTACAAACCAAATTTGGATATGCGGAATATAAATTAAATTTACATATAGATTGAAATAGAAAGATTGGAGAAAAGTTGTATTCAAGAATAAAAGGAAGAGTATATCTATTTAAATAATAAATATCAGCAAATTTTGTTATTACAATGATAAGTTGCAATAGACAAGGACAAATTTTTAAAGGACAAGACACATTCGATTTATCTAATAACTGTCTATAATTTAACTAAACAGCAACCTGCCTAGATTTTCAGTCCTTGCCTTACGAAAGATGATTCAGGTATTTCTTTGTGGTTCCTTGATCGGTGGCCTTATAATAACGTCTGAAGCCACACTTTTAAGTAATATGGTTTAATAGAATGTGTAGTTCGATCATTCTTTGAGAGGTCACCTTTAAAGAAATACCTGCGGAAATATATCCACCCTTTGGCAAAAAAATGTACAAGAAGGTGAAATATTTTAAATAATCTGGTTCGTTCCATCAATAACCTTAGAAGATGTAAGATAATTGGACCGAAAATCATGCTATATCTATCATAAAATTTGATATTCTAAGAAATTTGCATAGCCATCACGACTAACACGGGACATTTTTAGTGTTCATCACTGTTCGAAGATTAATTCAGATCTGCGATATTCTCCTGATGGAATATTTCAGGTGACATTTGGATTACAAACACGCAAATCCTTTTACGTCTTGCCTATTCTCATACATTTATTTAAACATTTGTCAAATGAGATTTGAATAAGAGATGAAAACTTCTACTCCAAAAAAAGACAAACTTTGAGATTATATCAATTGAATTGATCGATAATTTAGAAAATAATTTAATCTTTTAAATATTACTGATAGCAGATGTCCAATAAACTGAGTCCTGAGAACAAACATCTAATCAATGTTTTGTATACTCAGAAATCTTTATTGCCTATTACTTAAAATATAAATTTCATAATGTTTGGTTATATGTCTATAATTTGATTCGATTCGAGTCTATATTTAATGGTTTAGTACTTTACGTTTCATATTAAGCTCAGTAAACCCTTTTCAACAGTTTGTATTTTCTACACTGATTTCAAATTTATTTTCCTATTAATATTTTTTGCCTACAAATATTTTGACACGGAACTATTTTAACTATTAATTTTTGAGTTTTTAAATTTAATTTCAAAACGAAAATTTACTGCAAAATAAGACAATTTTTAATTTGAGTTAAAAGTGAATTTTTCACGAGACAGATTTCGATCAATCCGATATTTTAGTCGATAATTCAATAGGAGTCAGAATTGCGATGCATAACTTACACTTAGTAATTAATTTTAAAAAAATGAATCTAGTTTATTATATATTCCTTAAAAAATTCGAAAACTCTTAGAATTCTCTATTTCCTCAGATTTAGAAGAATATAAAAATCTCGACATCATTTAGCAGTACAGAATTATTCCACTTAATTCTATTGAATTTATTTTGTTCGAGAAATGGTTCACTTAGTGCATATCTGTGAATTCCATTTCCTCCATTTCAATTGGTTCACGTGCCATCCTAGTTATATATTAAGATCTGATTTTACGATATTCCAAACATCTTAGAGACGAATGATATATGACTGTGCCCTTAGCTGATTTTTGATGGCAAAATTATACAGTCTTATTTGCAGTCAAGATTGTAAAATGGGACCTTAAGGAATGCTGGCCAATAAATAAAGAGCTGACAATACAGTAGAAGTTACTTCCCTTATTGCAGGTAATTGGCCTCCAGTACTGGAATTATAAGTTCCAACTTGAAATAAACTAGCTTTCTCGTTGGCATGGGCATATTAGGGAAAGACCCATTACTTGAAATGTTGCACTCATGGATCAAACTGGGGTCTTTCAGCTCTCATAAAGGAATGTTCTGTTGCATTGCTCCATTGCATTCCATTGCTCTCTTGCATAGGAAATGGAACTAATCTGGAAATAGAAATAAGGAAAGACATGTCAAACATCACAAAAACATTGGGAATAAAGGAAAGGCTTGATATTAAGCATGAATAAAAATGACATCCTTAAAAGTAACAAATGTTTAGTTAGGAGTCTGCAAAATCCTGAAGTATTATCTACTAACAAGGAACTAAGGTTTGCTAGTCTCAATTATTCAA
The DNA here is from genome assembly GCA_026289955.1 of Argiope argentata. Lineage (NCBI taxonomy): Eukaryota > Metazoa > Arthropoda > Arachnida > Araneae > Araneidae > Argiope > Argiope argentata. Next base: position 9,445,954 of record JAOUZG010008327.1, read on the forward strand.
AATGTATTGTGTCCGAAAAGAATTTGGCTCTTGAAAATAATAGCCATTGGAGAGAAGCCAATTTTCTATAAATTTAGATTGAATTATATTCAATTTTTCTTTTGCATTTATTATGCCAAATAATTTGGAATAAAATATCGGAACTGCCAGAAATAGAAATACACTTTCATGACCAGTTTTAAAATCCTCATACTATAAGATAATTTATGCATTTGAATTTATAATTTGCTTGTATAACAACAGCCGATGTCAAATTATTTCCGTTTGTAAATTCTATAACTTCTGCAAGTATTTTCAAGCAGTTTTGTCCAGAAGATGACAAGTAGGTGAATTTTTCTTTAATGGCCTACTTCCTTCTCAATTGAGCTACTATGACAGCAAAATGTTTATGAATTATTCCCAACTTTAGCGGATAATTTAAAAAAAATAGTCACATTCATGTTGATTATTCAATTTACTATAATATCAAGGGCCGGGATGGCCTGGTTGGTAGAGCGTTGGACTCATACTCCTTAGGTTACGGTTCGAAACTCACCGGCCAAAACAATCCCCGAGTGTGTGGCGATTGGCGCTCGTTAAATCTGTTCGTGGTCGCAAAGTCTTCCTTATCGAGAGTAATATCACTGGGGGTACTGGGTCAGAGGTGATCGTTCTCTGTTCCAGGTCTAAATTACGATCTGAGATGAATGAATGAATATGCATGAATGTAGTCTGCCCCCTAAAAAGGGTTGTGACGAGTGTGTAGCTAAGTCGTATTCTTGAGAATGGCGCTACTTGAAAAACAAGAGACGTATATATCCGGCTTAAAATCTGCTGATGTATCAGCGGGGCTTGTCCATAGCAAGTGCCATAAGTAACAACAACAACAATTATAATATCAAAGTCTTTAAAGAACACTAAATCAAATAGTTTCATTAAAAAGTGAGATAAATGCAAACATTTTTAAAAAAAATGTTAAAACTGTATTCAATATTTGCCACCATTTCGCAATAGGTAAATTAATTATTTTACTTGTAAGTTAAATGCCTTTAAAAAATAACAGATGCTTTCGTTCTTTATTTTAGCTGTATTTTTATTCCCAATTGTAGAGGTTATCATGTAAGTAATCAATCGTCAGTACTAAGTTGTTTTTAACACACATTTTTCCCATGTTAGCACTTGTCGACAGATTATGATGAATAATTCCAATAATCTTTTACAACTACTACTTGACTACCAAAATGCGTAATTTCTTTTTGAACACATTAACTTGTTTCTCAAAGCACATATATTTTTAAAATTTGAAAAACATTGCAACTCAGATTTTATTTAGAATGCCAGCTCCGAATTTATTTTAATAATTGGGAGATATACAGAATTATAGAATTTGCTTAAGCTGTTATGTGATAAGAAAAATCAACAATTTGAAAATAAGCATTTAAAACACGCATGAAATTTATTCACGAGTTCATTTAATAATGCAAGTGTAATTTATTATGAGAATTCTAAGTACAAATGTTCTAAGAAAATTTACTGGCGTCTAATTTCAGTAATGATATTTCTTTTAAAGAATTAAATTTAAATTATAAACATCTAATGTTTGTATAAATTTAACTTTTAGCAATTTTTTCTTTTAATAATTCCTGCGATAATAATTATGTATTTTTAATATGATTTGTGTGTGTGTGTTAAAATACGTTGAAGAAAAGATTAACAGCCTCCATACAGTACTGAGCCTTTATAAAATATACAAAAATGTCATTTAAAATGATTTTAAAATTTTATTGCGCTATCTTAAATAGAGCAAGGTAATTAAGTTTTATGTTTGCTTGACACATATTTGTATATTTGCTTTGTACTTTAACATTTAAAAATTAAGTCCTTTATTTTTGAGATTCAAGATATTTATATATTCTTTAATAAGTAATTTGCATCAAAAATTTCTTTAACAATTAATTAAAAGGGGTCAATTTAGGAGAAATATCTTTAAATAATTAATAGAATAAAATTGATAATGTATCGAAATATTATATCTTTTTATACGAAACAAAAATTCGCGAAATTGGACTTAAAATGCTAAACCAGCATCTTATCGACTACGCTGTTCAGATTTTATTGGTTGACACCAAACTATTAGTTTTTATTTTAAATAAAAAATATATTGATCATTTGATATACAAGCGTATTGTATAATATATTGTATGATCAGAACTGGACATACAAATAACAACCTGGACAAATTCTGTCGATGGACAGCATTATCAATATCTGAAGTAATCTAAGAAAAACCAAATCAGTATATAATTTAATATATGTGCAACAGAAACTTGATTTGCATGCACCAAACACGGTCTTTCAATATTAAATTATTGGTACAGACATACTATATTTAAAAATTGAAAACTCTACATTATAATTAAAGATATTACATCTGTACAATGGGATTCTATTACAAAAGGAAGTATTTAAGTACTTTCCGAGCATAAAATTCCACCTGAATCGCAACCAAATTTTTATACACATAAATTCCTTAGTAAGTGGTTTTATTTCTGATGGAAATAGTTCAGTGTGAAAGATAAAGGAAAATGGCCCCGAAATATTAATTTGCATAACACAAAATATTTAAAATTCTTTCGCGTATTAAGAATACAGAAAGTAATTTCATTAAATTACGAGCTTGGAGAACATAACTCTACGGGATTTGGATTTTCTCACATAACTTTTCTTAAGGAAATAATTCATCTGTCTACTTTGAATTACCTCAACAGGTAAAATATTTGAGGCTGAAATCTTTTTGCATACCTTCAGTAAGTAATATCCATTTTGAAGAGATATGGAATTTATGTATCATGGAATTCTGGAGCTTTTTAGAATTTTCAACTTATTAGTTTGAAATATCGCAAAGTATTAAGAGGGTTTCCATCCGTATAATATTTTAGGTTAACAAGTTTCTTTTTTAAAAAAATTAAGGACACAATAGTTATTAAGGATTTATAGCTTTCATAATAAATCCATGGTACTCTGAAATAAATACGAAACCAGCCTATTTTCTTAGTTACTTTTGTCCTTTTACAAAAAACATTAGTTTGAAAAAGACAATTTTAAAATGGGTAAATATAATAAGAACTATTTAAGAAAAGTATGAATATTTTATATGAAATGAAATACACTCCAATTCTAAATAATATTTTTACATTTATGCAAACGGTCTTCCTCCTAAGTCCTTATTTACTTATATAAAAATTCGAGAAGAATCAAATTAAAGTAAAGTTCTTGTAGTAAATCGGAAAATATTGCTCTTTCTTTTAAGATAATAGAAGTGAAGTATAGGATATCCTTTTTAGTAAAAGCTTATAAATTTATTCAACAAAAGTATATAAAACTTTATATATTAACATTTCTTAATTCAATGAATACATAATTTTAAATTTGGTTAAAAATTTTGAAAATTTATTTGTTGAAAACATAATTATAAAAATATTATAAATAAAATTTTACACAATGCAATTTTAAATATAAATATCCTATCACAAGGTTTTAAAATAACGAGCCAGCAAAAAGAGAATTTAGCTGCCAAAAATGGGCCATGGAATAATCATTGACAAATTTTAACTGCACGTAAATCCTGCAAAATTAATGTAATTCAAACAAATGATTTTTTTTATCATTTAATGTAAAAAAAATGGGGAAAATCGATTTTTTTTACAATCGAAAGGGTCGGACAAATCATTTACCTTAGTAATGTCTTGGTATTTTTGCTTATGAAGAGTTGTAGTTGTTACATTTAAAATAAGCAACATATTTGATTTAAATTTTCTTCTTGCGAGCGAAAATATAAAACAATTTTCCTTCATTGGAACTTCAGTCTTAGTAAAAAAGTATACAGTATTTAGTTGTAATACAGATTTTTTTGTGTAGAAGGTACCTAAACATCTGATTAATTAAGATTTTTCAGCTATTAAGTAGTTTAATCTAAATCCAAAAATAATCCTTGTCACGAAAGTACTTAAATTAGTGTAATGTATTCGTCACACAAATTTGATTAATGAAACAACGAAAATTGTAAAAGAATCCTGATAGTAGAAAATCAAGTATATTTCAGAAAAATTATAGAAATCAAAAAATGATGCAAAATTAGTATTTAAGGATTCTTTAAACAAAAGCCACCATGAAATAAACATAATCAATAAATTCATCAAATTACTATTTATTCAAGGAGACATTTTTGACAAAGAGAAATAAAAATAGTTATAAACTCAATATTACTTGATGATTCATTATATTCTAGTAAATAAATAAAAAAAATTTAGAAGAAAATATTACATGTAGATTGACATGTAATGAAAATGAAAATGTAGCACAAATACAAAAATATGCAAGATAGTAACGACTTAGATAAAAGTTTAAAAATATACATATTAGGTAATATAATACGATAATTCTACTTTTATTTAAATATTTCCCACCAAGATTAGATTAAATACATAGACACAATTAGCTAAGGTTGAATGTCAAATGAAAATTCGGAGTTTTTTCAAAATTTCCATTTCATGTTGTGGCAGTTGTTTTAGCATCACGTTTTTATGTTGGGTATTATCTACATGGTGACAATATGATGCAAAAATATCCCTTGAAAAGTTCTTTGAAATATTTCTTTACATCAATATTAACTTTATATAGATTTACCAATTGTATCTGACATTTCGTTCTTGGATTTTTGGATAGGAGGTAATTATTAAAGACATATTTTACTGAAACATTTATTTTTCTTTAACAATTTATATTTTAACATATTTCAATAAATTATATGCAAACCGCGCGAAAACTTATTAGAATTTTAAAAAATACCGACGTATTAATTTTATTTCCTTACACATTTGAAATAAGTTTAATTATTCAGAATACTGTAAGTACATTTTAAACTGTATTATAAACTGTATTAAAACGCATGTCAACTTTTGATGATATTAAATTCCCTTCCTTGTCCACGCATTAACACTGATATATATTCAGAGTACAGTTTTAAAAATACAGAGGTAAATAAGTCAATCTTATAATTTTGTAAAACATACAAAATGATTATTCTCTGTATAATTGAATTATACTTTCTTTGCAAAATGGCATATTAATAGGACTTGACGTGCCCAAAAATTTGTCAATGTTTGATAAAAATTAAGAAAAATAAAACACTTTAAATATTTTATTCAACTTTAACGCTTTAGGAAAATTATTGTAGTTATAAAAGGTTTCAGAATGTTCGCCTGGAAAAAATTATATCTTATTTAAATTAGTAAGCAAATTTACTTACCTTGTGATCTATCCGGCTCAAAGCCAAATGCATATTTTAGGACCTGAAGGTAGGTTTTCATAGTTGCTTCAAAAGGACAATTTTTTCAAAAAAAATTGCACCTTGTAGAGGGCAGTTCTAAAATGGTGCAGACATAATAAACTTCCTACTAGTTGAAACCAAAATTTCAAAACCTATGACAAAATCGGAGATCATATTCACAGCGACGAAAAGCAAAAGCATTAGATAAATCTCTAGAGTAACTTCAAACTAATCGTTACAAGTACAGAATAAAAAGTGACGATTGAAACTGCGGGATAAAGAAACAGTTTTCTGATCAGTTGTTTTCTTCTTCATTTTATTTATTCAATAAGTCGCCTTGAAAGCATAGGAAATAACAAAGATTTAAAGATTAAATATCCGGATTCAAATTCAAACGAAACATACATGTTTGAGCAAACAGTCATGAATTATTTCATGCAAAACATACTTAATGTAGTTCGTCATTCAAAACTGTTTGTTAATTTAAAATCGTAATATATAAAATTTCAATTCATTTGAAACCCTTTTATTTTAAGCTGTAGTTCTTCGTTCAGATTTTGTTTTAAAACTGTTTATCAATTTAAAATCGTAATTCATAAAGCTTTAATTGATTTGAATCCCTTTTATTTTAAACTGCAAGTAAATGTACAGAAAATGGATGGCATTTAAGCTTCAAAACTTCTACAAACCGACGTCCGGACACAAGGTTAGCGTGTCTTCCTCTTGATCTGGATGTCCAGGGTTCGAGTCCCGGTTCGGACATGGTTGTTCTTTGTCTATTTTATATGTGATATGATTGAAGGTGACCCTTCATGCAAAAAGGAGCTGTTGCAAGTGAATATAATGGGTGAGTAGCTTTACTGTGTGTCACGTCTTTATGTCCTGTGTTGTCTGCTTCTGTAAGCCCCGTGTGATACTTAGTGGTGCACGGAAATGTTTAAAATTGTAGAGTTTTTTTTTTGTAATTTTTTTTGTAAATAATAAGGAATTAAAATATACCTAAATATTTTAATTCCTTAAGATAAATTTATTAAATAAACCTCATATATAGGGCAAAACTTCTTCTTTGTCATATCTCCAATAAAAAAAAACTCCAGTAATAACTTCCAACCTATTAACTGATTGTGTTCCATTCAATATTGACCAACGGGAATGGTGTCCTTGAAATATTATTGTAATCTGTGATTTTTTCCCCCTTAAAATTATGAAAATTTGACTAGGCTGTTAATGGCTCTCCTACTTAGATTTTAATTTTCGTACAAGAGTTGGATGCTTTGTGTAGCAGTAAAGAAAACTGATAAAGATGTATTACTAAAAACATGACAGTTTTGATGAGTAGTTATGAAAAATCGTTGGTACTAATCTCAAGTTTACACTGAAACTATAATGTTATTTTTAGGGTTAAAGTACAAATAAAAATATAAAATTTGTGTTAAGTATAGAAATTTATATATAAATTATATAATGAACAATAGGGAGTGGTATTGATCTTTTCCTGACTCTGTCGCCAGATCCTTTGATATCATATCTTTGGCGATAAATCTCGGAAATTTAATAGTAGGTACTCGAAAAGTCGAATTTTTGTTTCAAACCCAATTTTTCAACCGATTGCGACCAAAATATAAATTTAATAATGTTGAGAATTTTATTACTTTTTTATTATAATGACGTTGAATATTTTATTACTTTGATATTATAATGATGTTGAAAAGTTTATTTCTTTTATATTATAGTGTGGTTGAAAATTTTATTACTTTGTTGTTAAATGATGTTGAAAAGTTTATTACTTTTATATTATAATGATGTTGACATTTTTATTACTATGTTGTCAAATCATGTTTAAAATTTATTACTTTTTCATTACAATGATATTGAAAATTATATTACTTTGCTATTATAATGATGCTGAAAATATTATTTCCTTATAGTTTCGAGTTGATCAAAACCCATTTTTTAAAATTAAAAATGCAATGAAATTTACATTTATCAGTACAAAAAAAACTTAGTCTCTGATTTGGGGATTTCTTTTCTATTTCAATATTGAATTTTAAAGTTTTGAACGCATGATAAAAAAATGAATTTGAATGAATTTGAAATTCAAACATTATTATTATGATTCGATTACTTTTACTTTTTCAGTTAGCAAATAAGCTCGATTATTTTTAAAACCTAATTCAGTTTTCTAATTTAATATAACAGCTAAATAATTAATTAATAAATAAATTTAAAAAATTTCATAAAAAGCTTGTTCATAAATGCCGGAAATAACTTTCTGTATCAACAAATTGAAAATTGACAAATTAGTTTAAATAACGACCAATAAACATCACCGTCTTACTGCCTAAAAATGAGAAGCATGTCTAAAAGAACGCTTTTTAATTTTTGTTTTTGGAATTTATTATGTCCTTTCACTAATTGAGTTTGTCATGAGTTTCTTTCCTAATTATCCTAAAACTCGGATGGAATTTCAAAAATCCTGGGAAGTTAATTGGTATTCTGTTAAAATCTCATTAGTCTTCTTAGCTTAATATCTTGCTGCCCAAAAATATTAAGCTTAATTCCCTAATTAGTTTTTGGATCAACAACATGAACTTCACCAATTTCGTTTATATAATTGTTTATCTATTTTTTAGTATTTAACACTTCAGGTTCAGCTGTGATCTCTTTTATTTTGTGATTAAGCCTTTTGGAGATATTTTTTAAATATAAATTGTTGATTTTAAATAATTAAAACTGTTAATAAGAGAGAACTTAATATTATGTGTAATTGAGTGAGACTTTGTTATATATATATATATATTTCAAATAATTGATATGCTCATTAGAGATTTAACTAATGTATAAATGCCGATGTTCCTTTTTGCATTACATTAGCCACCTTTGATGACCATTTACTTAACGCTAAGTGTTGTTTCCACCTTTAATTAATAATATGAAATATATTTATTTAAAAGAGTTCTTTTTATTTATTAAGATTGAAAAATATTAATTTATTGGAATCTGTTTGCTAAAAATAACAACTTAACTTGAGAAAATTAAAATTGGTATGTAATATGAAATAAAAGCGAATGTTTTATAGAGAAATTATTTTCAAAAACGAAAAATATCAACTTTTGCATTAGCAAATTAAAACAAAGTAGATATTTCAGGGTTAAAATAATTCATATGAGTTAATATTTTCTAGAGATATAACTGATAACATAAAAAAACATGTTTAAATTTTAATTCAATTTCGATTTTTAATAATTTGACTGTAAATTCCTTTTGATTTGAAATTCAATTGCGCCAAATTTCAATACTCTTTTAACAAGACTTTATATTTATAACTGTATTGTGTATGCCAAAACCTTCTATAATTGCATCTAGATTTTGATTTCTGGTGCCAAACATCAAGTTAAAAATATTTATGTTAAAGTTTACTGAACAATCTTAAAATACCTGTATGTAATCTGAATTACAGCTTACGGTTATAGTCCAGACTCTGTTATATGATTCCAAAGTTCATAATAAATTCAGTTATTTAATACGGGATGTTGTCCTCAAACGTTGGCTAAGTGAAATTGAGTTAATCAACTTTTAATGTACATTTTAGAACAGAAACCTGTTCCAAGTATAAACCAGTGAAATGTATGCAAATGGATCTTCCGAGCCCTGCAGACACATTATGTTAAAGTACCGTTAAACAGTGCTTTAAATTCATTGTTAGTAAACTAAGACAGGGTCATAATGGATTAAAAGTTTGTCTTGAATGGATAATGAAGTTGAAAGTGATTTTATAAAGCATACATAGAACAGACCAACATTTCAAAAAGGAAATGCATAAATTATAATTTAATCATCGTCTGTGTGAAAAGAAAATTATTTAGACTCCTTTTTTAAATTTTTTATTGAGTAAGATAAAATGTTGAGATTTAATTGAGCATCAATTTTTGAATGTTGTATATGAAGAAAGAATGTAGCAAACTAGTTAAGGGGTTTCAAAATTTCAGAAGAATTTTCTATATTTTGAACTTTCTGAGTGAAGCAAAATCAAAATTTAGAGATATATCTGCGTCTTTGTGAATACTTCATTTATATGACGAATTAGGGTAAAACTTGATATATAGTATGATATTTACATGAAAATTCAACATCAAGACACATTATTACAGAAATTTTAGATATGTGTCAAATTTTGAATATAATTGATAACAAGAAAGTTATCCAAAATTGTTATCAAATTTTCCTAACCACTGGTAAAGCTGAAAAATACTCGCCGTGTTGTATTAATATATAAGAAAGCTATGAGCAAAGAATTCTACTCTCGCTAGTTTACTGGGTTCGCTTGTTGTTGTTGTTACATATAGTACTTGCCCATGGACAAGCCCCGCTGATAAATCAGCAGATTTTAAGCCTAAACAGCGTCTCTTGTTTTAAGTAGCGCCAACCAGGGTCAAGAGTACGACTTAAGCTACACACTCATCACATTCGCTTGCACAACCCCTTTTTAGAGGGGGGAACATTCACATTTCTTACAGATATCGCACAGAAGAACAACTATGCCCGATGCGGGACTCTAACGGGTTCGCTTGTAGTGAATGTATTACGTGAAGAAAATCAACAGGCTTCAGCAGGAGGCAACAAAGACGTTTATTTGACAGGAAAATACTAACATAAAGATGAAAAATACACAAACCACAAATATGTGCTACCCACACAAACACACAGCAGCACGCAACAACACACAATAGCCCAACAATAGAAATGGACTATAGCACACAAAGCGGACAAACAGAATCCAGCGGTCGCTCTAAATGGCTGAAGTTCTCCCTGACTCCTTGCATTAGCTGTCACTACCACACGACTGGCTACTCCACACACGACACGATTTTGCTTCCACAGTAGAGAACAGGGCTCGGCACACAGCATTTCAACACTCGTTTGAGTTCCATACACCGTTGGTACACCGCCATTGCTTCTGTATCCTGACGAAAACTCGCCAATTTTCTACGAATCCGACTCTACTTCCCATTCAATTCACTCTGCAGCTTGAGACTGTCGGTGTTTTATAGCTCCAAGGGGCGGACCTTGAAATTTCTGGAATAATTAACGAGCATCTCAGTTTCTATTAGATGGATCATTAAAATTCTCAAAGTTTCCAGCAATATTTATTTTGTCGACAGATTTGTCACCAAGTTGCCAAATGGTTTTCAGGTTTCTCGCCAAGCTGTCGGATCTTTGTCGCTGCACCAGCTCAGGATGCAACAGGGATGATTTTTAAACGGCCTTTCTTGCAATGACACTAATCATCCTGGGAAACAAAATTACAAGTTTGTGGCATTTGGTACTTGTTTATATTTAATGGCTTATGAGTTTCCTTAATGATTTTTAGATTACACCAAGAACACGAAGGCGATTGATTTAATTTAAGTTGCTTAGATTTTGCCAAGATTTCCAATTCATTATACGTTTGTGTTCCAGATTTCAATAAGGCGATAATTTTAGGATTCGTATTTACTTGAAGGTTTTCTGATAATGACGCTTTTAAGACTTAGACAATGGGTTTATTTGGAGATTTTTAAATTTCGACAAGATCGAAAGTAAGATAGAATTCTTTCTTACTTTCTGAATCCTGCTAACACGAGCTTAAGGTGGAAATAGGTTTAGAACTTTGAATTCTCGGATCTATTATCTGTATTATTGTAATCTCCGAAGACAATGCTAACTTAGAAATTGAGATCTAAAATCAAAACTTTCTGCTTAAGATAGTTGTTTCTTCTCTAAAGGAAATGGAGACAACAATTATGAAATCTATAATATCATGCTCTCTAAATATCTTTTATTGCCAGCATTGATATTAATTTATATTTTCTTATTAATACTTAGCAAAAGAGAAATTACACATGGTATCACAGACGCAGAAGAAATTCAATTGTGCGTGTTATCTAACATCTAAAAGTAAACAATTTTGTAAAGTGAATGTTAAAAACACAGTTTAGCATCTGTAAAATGAATATTATTTCTCAAAAGTAAATATCCGGACTATCTCTTGACTTTATATCAAGTGGTAAGAATTAATTCCATTGTACACACATTTCTTCCTGCATGTTTCGTTAAATTATATACAGATTGTTTATAAAATTACAAAACCAATTTTAAATAGAGGGGAATTGAGGATGTTTAATGAAGCAACTTGTAACGAGGCTTAAATGAAAGAGGATTATGCGCCAAATGGAACGCACAACAGATTTAATGGAACAAGCATTCACAATAACACAAACACCTGTTCCAAGGTTGATAAGATTTGAAAGCAGCACCTTTTATAGATGTGGCTAACAGAGACGTCAGGATCTAAGAACTGAAGCTAATATCTTTTGGAATACATAAAACAGTATTCAAAAGATATAAAATCTGAAGCAGAACACAATCATAATGTTTTTTATCGTATCAGAACATGTTGTTGTTTTTGGGGTGAGGGTTTTGGAGTCAATAAAAACCCGTAGGTGAAAAATAAAAATTTTATTATCTGCATAAGTATCTCAAAAAACCAGCTTTTAATAACGTGTTGCGATTGCATTTATAAAAAGCTCTGATTTAAAAAAATAAGTTAATGACTACAGCAAATAAAGCCTAGAGAAATGTCATTTTGAGCACTTGATTATATGAAAGGAAACAAATAGAAAAAGTGATATTTAGATGATAATAAGCCATATTAATTTGAACTTCAATGTATACAGTAAGCCCTTTTGTTTATGCATTTTAAACATCATTTATTAAGTGGAGTTCTAAACACCGAATTGTCACTTAGGTATAAAAAATAAAATTTAACAATTTGTCTTAAAAGTTTGACACTACCTTTATTTAATGTATTGATTCATATAAATGTATGCAAATTTATGAGCTTATCTTAAAAGCATGACTACCTTTTTTTAATTTACTGGTTTATATAACTGCAGACATATTTATGTTTGTCTTAAAAGTATGGCTGCCTTTATTTTATTTAATGGTTTATATAACTGTAGATAGTTGTTTCACAACATTAATAACATCAATTTGATTAAATTAGAAAACCATAGAATAAGAATGCTGTTTCCTTCCAAACATTAAAGTTTTTATGTTTGGAAGGAAACAGTAAATGATAGTTACTAGAGAATATGTTAGCCTATATCTTTATAGAAACCACGTTTCAAGTTAATTTTGAAATCATATTTATATATTTGTTTTATATCAGATATAAGACAACATTTGAAAAATTAATTTGGATTCTTACTGAACTCCGAATTTATTAGAATTACTATTATTTCAGAAAATTACTTGACACCTTATTTCCAAATTTGAGATATACCATACATAGAGCAATGATAATGAAAGGAATTTAAATTTAAATCAGCGTGAGAAAAATATAGTTTCTTCATTATGGATATTCAAATAATTTCTCTATCAATCTAAATCATTAACTAATGATATTTGATTTTCCTTAATTCAGATATGAAATTATCATCGTTAATTCAGTCTTCCTTCACGGATTAATTAACTGTAACTGTAACCGAAGACCACGTGACACAGGAATACACGGAGAAGAAATTACTTATTATTGAACTTCTGACTTAATTAAAATATTTGCAGAATTTAAATTCCTAATCGAGTTTGAAATGTTATTTATGTATATGTCATTAAACTGTGTCGAGTGAAAATGTTTGACAGCTACATAGGAAATTAAACTAATGTTACTAGATTACTTTCAGACTTCATTAAAATTATTCTAAATAACATAGCAAGACTAAAAAATGTGTGTTAATAACTTTCTAATTATGTTTGAATTCTTACTTTATAGTAAACATCTCCTCATTTCACACTGAAAATTTATAAGATTTTTAATAATAGAACAATAATATTTATTTTTAAACAATAAATCACTATTTGTCTGTTTTTCAAGGATGTTAAATATTGATGAAGAATTTTAGTTTTTACAAATTTAATGCTGATAATGCAAATTAAAATTTATTAACAAGAAAAAAAATATTTTTATAAAAAAATCAATGCAACTTTTATTTTTTTTTTAATTTTTAAGCTAAAAACTAGTATAATAACACTTAATATTAGAAACGATATAATTAATTAAAAATTAAACATTCATTGAAAAAAGATTTTAAAAAATCCCATTTTCATTGTATATTTTCAATTTGCATTTTCTTTTATATTATTTTATATTAGATGCAATCTGATTACGCAAAAAATCTTTATTTATCCTAAGATGTACTGGTAGTCTGTGAGTGTTTTACGTTTGAAACATAGTTCCTTGAATTTTCCTTCACTAATATTTTTATAAATAAAGCAATTCCGAATTTTGTCAATGAAATCAATTATATCTTTGAATTAAGGGTCAATTACACCAACATCATTCCTTAAATTAGCTACAGGCAACCAATTTTCTATTTTTCATCGAATTGTGAATTTTTTTTAACATAATAGTATCAAAAAATAAAGCAAAAACTTTTGAGAAATTTAGAAAAGCAAAAATAATGCATAATTGAAGCTATGTGCCCTTCAAGTCGTAAAAATGAATATTTTATTATTAAGATATAATAATATTTTATACTTAATATCTTTATTACAAGAAAGAATATGAAATAAAAAATTATTACCGAGACATTCATAAGCTTGTGTTTCCATTTCTTGAAAAAAGTATTTTGTGAAAGTCTAGTGATACAATCTACTTACAAAGTTTTGCTTTTGTATTTTATTTATTCATATATTTCATGCAAAACAAATTTTATAGATCTTCTATACTTTTTTATTTAATTAAAGATCTCACAAAACTTTTTTTACAATTGCAGTGGACTGCAATTTGTTCAAACGATATTAAATTTAAAATGTAATTGGAATAGAATCAGTTAAATTATGCCTTATAATTACATTATTTCTTTTGCCTCTAATTTTAGATTTAATGTAATGAGAAAAATATCTTAAACTAAAGCAACGTTGGAAGATATACTTCATTTATTCTTATATATTTTAGCCACCTACCTAAATAACGTCTATAATCCTGCAATGAAAGGTTTTGATTAATTTTGAATATTATGCAACAAAAAAAATGAAAAAAGAGAAAAAAATTAAAACGAAATCTTCTATCGTAAATTTCAAGTCATCATATAAGAACATTTTTATTTTTAAATTATTAATTATCTTAATTAATTTAAGTCATTAACTAATTTAAAACGGTTTGAAACAATCACGAGACTTCTTTATCCGTATCTATCCCACTTTCAATATATAGCTAGGTATACATATATGATAATCTTTAAACTTTATATTTAAATTTTTCTAGCTGGCAAACAAAGTTTTGGTGCCCGACTGATTTTGAGATGAAATAACAGCTATGATGTCATAGTTCTTAGTCAACTTTTTAAAAGCGCATTGACTGCAAAAAATAAACTAATAATTGACTAATAATAAACAATACTATTACAAGCAGGTCAATATTTTAAAACCACATCTGCTGTTAAAGAAGCATACATAATATTTAGGCAATGCTGGCAAAAGCAATTAAAAATATTTTTTTGCCCGTAAATTTCGTAGACTTTGATGTCTACGAAATTTACGGGCAAAAAAATTTGCGAACATGATACTGTTTTGGTTAGGAAGTTTTGATACTTCCTAACCAAAACAGTATCATGTTCTCGCATGATAAAAAAACTTGTAAAAGTGAAGTTTTTGTGCCAAGTTTGGTGGCTTCATGTATGTTGAGAAGCCCATTTTGGATGTTTCTATATATCATTATTTTATACCTTAACTTTCAATAATAATTACTATACTATCTTATTTTAGTTTTTTTAAGCCATTTAAAACAAAACAAAAATTGACTCAAATATTTCTCGCATTTGTATAAATCGCATTTTTAAGTTTCTTCCTGCTTTTTGAGCTTCTTTCTCTACTGTGCAGAAAAATTTTATGCAAAGGAAAAAAATATCCATTTGGAATTGTTTCTTTTTTTCCGGATTTTTCAGTTCGAGACATCTTATGTTGTATAAATAACAGGAGTGATTCAAATGAAATAATGACTGTATTATAAAGCCATTTTGTTCACGGAAGAGAGATTATTATGCCTTTTTTCCCAGTCGAATAGCAATACCTCTCACAGTAAAATAGGGGATCAAAGATGGTAGGAAATGACTTAAGAGTGGAGTTTTTTGTGTGATTTTAAAATTAACGACTGTTACTTAAAATGTTTTCTTTTGCAAATTTTATGGGATGCGTCTTTATTAAAGTAACAATTCTTTTTTCGTTTTATGCAAATACTTTTCTTAATTCTTTTTAACGTTCGCTTATATTATATATATTGTGGATAACTAAAAAAATATCTAAATTACAATAGTTTACTTTTCCAGTTTCATTAAAAATGGAATTGGCTCATATAATGTTTATTGCGCATTTAGTATTTTTCATCTAATATCAAGTCATATGTTTTAGCTATGAGTTTTTATAATATCTTGTATTTAAATAGAAAATATTTAATATGATATTAATAGAAGATGAAGCAAACAAAAGCAATGCACTTTAAAGTATATTACAAATATTTTCGCTTTTATACATAAATATTATGTTTTTATGCAAACTGAGTAAAATATCTGATTTTTTTTAAAAAAATAACTTAAAAAATATTGTTGTTGTTGTTACTAATGGTACTTGCCATGTACAAGCCCGTTGATGCATAAGTGTATTTAAGCCAAAATAAGCGTCTCTTGTTTGAAGTGGCGCCAACTAGGGCCAAGAGTGCGACTTAAGCTACACACTCACTACATTCGTTTGCACACCTCCTTTTCACGGGGGTGCACATTCACACGCTTCACAGATAACATAGATGAAGAACAATAATGCCTTAACTGGGACCCCGAGTTCACGATGATGACGCGCTACCTCTGTGCTAGGATGCCGGCTTGAAAAACTGAGTCAGGGAAAAATGGAATTCTACGAATCTCTCTTTCACAATCTTTTCAAAAGTATTATCACCCCACTTCTTGTAAATTATTTGGGAATTTGAGTAGATGTATAAAAACGAAATTCCTCAGATTTTTATTTTCAGTCTTCAACAAATGAGAGTTTTGTGCTTCATTACGTAATAAGGAAACGAAAATGCAATTTTGATACCTATTTTGTTAAGCAATTGAATCCAAGAATAAGTTCAGAACTATAATAAAAAAAAACATGATCACATACCAAATTTCATTTACCTGAGTTGCAGAGTTTAGGTATTAAAATTTAATATAGACTATCGCTTTAAATGCCAAATTTTTTTATAATCATAAAATTTCCAAATAATATTGTTTATAAAATTGTACTCTCTTAAAATTGTTTTATCTATTTTAAGTTTTTTAGTAGTCACACTAACTTACAATTCAATAGACAATTGCTTAATAACACAATTTATATAAATTTATGTGGATATCTAAAGAAAACCAACGGAATTAATCTCCTCATAACTTTCTCGCATATTCTTTATGCCTGTATTATTAACTACATCCTTTAGTGAATATCAATTACGAAAACGCCTAATAACATACAATATTTGGTATTTGATCACTTGGATAAGGTTAATATGCAAGGGGTAAAAAGTCTTATGTATTTTTGTTTACTTTTTTCGTCAACAATTCAATTCAGTTCATTATATTAATTTATTATTTTAAAGCAGGACTAGGGCTATTTTGGGGAAGGATCTCGTAATCTCGTACCATGGTCAGATGATGAGAACGACACTTGAACTGGTACCCCTCTCTCTAAACTTTCCCACCAAAGATTCAAGATAAAATTAGATTCATAGCTGCAATGTAAGTCACAAGATCACTGACCGAGTTTTATGTATTTGTTTTTGAATTATCACGTTTACATACCTCCAAAAATACAGTACGACAGATGGATTTTTAATTTTTTTTGTCGAATGTAATTAAGATATGATGAGAATATCAACAATTTAGGTGCTAATTCCTGAAGTCGAATTTTATTTATTTAATAACTTAAGTTTTTGAGTTATTGAGTTGATATTCATACAAAAGGACAGACGAAATCACGGACAACACCTTGGCGGATTTGACTACAAAATTGGTATGAAAATATACTGTAAATCTTAAGTCTGTGCATACAATTTTATGCATTTAGCTGGTACCGTTTTGAAGTTATAATTTTTACTCACTTTCTTACAATCAGACAAACAGACCTCTTCTGAATAGATTTCGTTAAAAATTTAACAGAAATCTGCAAATTTGTTGTTATCAGTAAATGTAAGATTTCCTCCATGTAGCTCATAGCGTTATAACGTTTGCAGACAGAGCTATAGACATGATTTTAAGGATGTAGTACAGTTTTATTTATTAATAAAGCTAAATTTTTGTTTTAAAATACCATTTGAAATGCTCTCTATGCTTTAATTTCTTAAAGAAATGATAAAATTTATGAACATGATTTTGGTTACAAATTTAAAATTATTAAATATATTTAAGTTTCGAACCACTTATTTTTTTAATTCAAAAAAATTAAAGAAAATTTATTGTTTTTAAACGTTTTCTAGAACACTCTTTACAATAAAACTCTCTTTACAAACATGACCCTTTCGGTTTGAAATATATTTTTATTCGCTATCAAAAAAAATGGAGCTATACAAATCTATTTATTTTTTGAGTAATTTCTAAATTTGAATCGTAAACTTTTAAAGATATTTCAGGTATTTTTATTCATTCACATGTAAGCATTTGTAAAAAATAAATTCACTGTATTCATTGCTTTATATTTTCATTTCTTTTAGCATACTCTTAGAAAACAGTGGAAACTCTAATTTTAGGAGGCATAAAAAGTGCGAATATTTATCTGCTCAAGTATCAGCAAAACTTAAGTGATATAACTCATTCCCTGAAAAACGATTAAATCGATTACAAGATTATGTGAAATAGACGAGTAAAATCAAAATTCTTTAATTTCAAATTTTTTATTAGCTTGTCAGTTATATGAAGTTCAAAGTGCAGCATTATGATAGAATAATTATATTATAATTCAATTTAAAATCATAAAATTGCCAACTGAGTATTTAATAGTTAAAAATAATTTTAAATTATATATTTTCATCAAATATTTGCTGTATATGAACAAATTATGTAGCAATGCTTTGAAAGAATTTAACTGGTTTTTGAAACTAATAAAACATTATGAAAGTAATAAAAAATAGTTATACGTAAAAATCTTTATACTTTAAGAATTAATTCAAAATGTAGTATCTCGATTTGGTCTTGCAGTGACTATATTTTCTATTTCAAAAGTGTAACTCTTAATACCTTCAAAACTTGAGCATGTTGTCGTATCAAAAGTTTTCACGCATTGATTTTAATCTTTTGTCAAATCTATGAAATATTTTCCATATGACAGCTGTTCATACAAAGCAATATTTTTTGTAGTTTCAGCTTTGTAAAAACCTTCCGCTATACAACAATAGCAAGATTTTTTATAAACCTAAAGAAATCATTAGATATTACATTTGGAAAAATCCTTTAAACCAATTTTTTCTTTGAAAAATAAGAGAAAATATAATCATTATTTACTCTTCTTTGAACCAAAGTGCCCAACAACCAGTTAATTCAATTCAGAAGCTTACAAAATGTCTTCACAAATCGAAAAAACTATTGATTATAGTGGCCATATTTCCAGCGCAATTTCTTGACTTTTTTTCATCAAAGAGCTTCGGGTCAAATAGCCTTGGAGATTGCTATCAAATTTTGATTTAAAAAATGTGAATTCTTTCTTACTTTTTTTTGAAAGCTATAACTTCCATTAATAAGGTATAACTTTGGGTTTTATTATGAACAGATGGTGTTTTTATAAGGACTTGAAAATTAAAAGTAATTTATTTGAAATGAAAATTAACATTTGTTATATTAACATGCTTCTAAATTCTTTAATAATTTATTTATTGTATTGTTTAAAATAGATACTTTATTAAGCTTCATGTATTTTACTAAGGTATTATTCATATTAATTGCCAATAAAATATAAATAAATCTTTTAATTAATAGAAGCGTTATTTATTAATACATCATTTAAAATTTCGCAAAATTCCTGATGAAAGAAAAATACAGCATTTAAAGTCAAAAGTAAAAACTTGAATCCTTTAGTACAGTAAATGTTCGCTATCTGTAATAGTTTTCTACAATTATTAAAATCCTTGCTGCGACAAATACGATCGAATAATTTTTTTCAAATAGCACTAAACGCTCAAAGAAAAAAAGTATCCTTCAATATATTTTTAATCTAGAGCTTTAAAAAATACTCACGTGAGTCACGTGAATTTTTTGCCGCAAGTTGAAATAAGTGAACATTTAGCGGATACAAACTTGAGTCGCAATAGATTTCTAATTTACTCATGTCTCTATTAAATTTTAAATATTTATGAAGGAAATATTGAATAATTCGGTTTGTGAAATACCAGTGCTTTTAAAACGCAGCTTATTTCACCATGAAGAAATTCCCACAACATTCGAAAGATAGAATTTGCTCAGTATAGTCAGAATGTCTCTTTGGAGTAAATAAGGAAGAACGCTTAGAAGTCTTGAATTTCTTATCCTTTAAAAGGGTATTATATATAAAAAAATCCTTCAAAACACTGCGAATTGAATAATAAATAAGTTTGATCAAAGAACAAAAATTTGGTTGAGAATATTTGCAAAGGAAAGCTCCCCCTCTAGTTTTTATCTTGTCCTAGTTCAAACATTATTCGAAAATTTAAACGTTTATTGTTCTAGGGAATATCAGATGTTTCGATATGAAAGCCTATTATTGACCGTCAGACTTCATTGTCTTTTATTTTTTGAGTCTGACATAATTAAATTTACTGAATGTCGATAAATTATCAATAGATCTTGAATGGCCTTATAGTTGTAATAGATAATATCAAACAGTTTTCAACAAACGGCAAGACAATAAAGTGTTGCTTTCTCAATTATAAATGCAAACATGCGAAGCCCTATTGACACTATCAACTATTATTTTGTATTCAATTTTTTTGGATGCATTTCAACAACTTTAATATATTTAAATATACTGAGAATGTGCCTTTTCATGTCTTGTAAGTCTGTAATTTCTGGTCGTATAAAGAACCAAATTGGTTGGTCAAGAAAATTGATCTCTTCAAAACATTGACCGAAAATTTCGATATATTTGGGACCCAGAGCTTGTCTCTATAAATTAGGTGACACACAGGTCTTTTTTCGTAAGTGGTACCACTTTTTAAAATAATATTTTGAGTTGTCGTTTCTATAGGAACGAAATGATATTCGTTATAATGATATAACAAAATTAAAACTCAATTGATGGAAAATCTGTGCTATAATTATAGTTATTTAAATATTCATCAATATATAAATACCCTTCACCAGATCGTATTTTATTTTTGATTTGGTTCGTTTTTTCTAAAAAAATAAAATTTGAAAACTGTATTAAGGAATTTGAAGCCATTCATTTTTAACTACAAAATTCAGAAAACTTAGAATTAAATATATATTTATATTGAATACCATATTTTCTATAATTATACATAATAAATTACTTCAAAATATGTTAGAAAATAACTTAGTTTAAATATTAAGTGAAAATAATATTAATATTGAAAAAATAACAATTTTTAAATTTATCATAATCAAAGCTTTCTGAAGCATTGCAAAAAACTTCATGCCTTTTTATTATATTCTTCACATTATAGAAAACAGTGGTATTATTCTTAAAATGTAAAAAATAATAATTCAAAACCCCTATAAAATTTCTAGATTTCTAATGTAACAAAATGTAAAACTTTTCTCGATGAAAAAGTTTAAAGTGTAATTCAACAGGGAAAAAATTCTATGTTCTATCCATGTAAAAGTTATCCAAAGTACTGTGCAAATATTTTAACAGCAAAAGAAAAATTTACTTAAATATGATATTCTCATCTCTTATTGTTTTGTTTGAGTTTTTTATACGTCATGATCGGAACATGAGCTCTCCAGAAACGTTGATAGAATTCAAGTGCAGGACGAAAAGTTTATTTTGACATAAAGAGATTTGTGTTCATACTTGAGAAGCTGTAGAAATAGGCTATTTTCCATTCTGAATGTTGAATATATATCTTGTTTATACGTTTCTTGCTTCTTTTTCATTTTTCTCTACAAATATTTATTTCTATAGATTCAGTTCTGTATTTTAGCTTACAGAAGTGGTTTTTAGAAACATTAAAGTAATGTAAATTCTTTTTAAAATTTATGGAATGTTTTTATTAAATTGTATTTCTTATAATGCATCAATTTGTAATTAAATAATTTAGTTCTGTTTGCAATATTGTTCTTCAGGGAAGCTGGACTATTAATTTTGAGAGAATTTTTTTCATTCCTTTTTGTAGAATATTTAAGTATGAATAGGTGTGAAACAATGTAAACAATTGAAGTGACACTTTCAGATTAATTACAATTTTTAACCATTTAAAAATTAGGATTGCTTCCTAAAATAATTTCATATTTAATACTTTTATTTTATTTAGTTGATACTTATTCAACCATAATTCAAAAACAAAGTTTCGTTTTTCTTATATTCTGGTCATTTTTGGCAATCAGTTTGTTCGCCAAGATATTGGTTATATTTGTTTTTAATTAAGTTTTTTAGATATGTTTTAATATAAATGATTTTTTTACATGCATTAAGGTCCTATTTTTTTAACTGACATAGTATTCTGTACATTGTGGATACAAACCTTTCTAATGAAATATGGCTCATACCATCTTAGCATTATAAAAACCGTAAATGTACATGCATTATTACAAAGCTGTAATTTTGTTTCCCAGCGCGATCAGTGCCCGTAAGAAAGACCATTTTAAGATCAGCGCTGTGTGGGTGCCATGTTTGTGACGTCATTACTTGGCGACAAAATTGATTACCATTTGGCGACTTGGCAATGAATTTGGCAACAAAATGAATAGTAATAGAAAGTTCAAGATATTTACCGATTCGCTCAATAGAAACCGAGATGCATCCTTATTGGTCTAGAATATTCTTGGCTCCAACTCCTTGTAGCTATAAAATACTAGCAGAGTCGATCTAATGATTTGATTTGATTTAAATTGAATTGAGCTGGAGTAGAAGACAACGGTGGAGTGCCAGTGTTGTGTTTAGTTCAAGCGAATATTACGCTGCTGTATGCCGACTAGTGTTGTCTACTTAGAAATCAGTTACTTCTAGTAAGAGGAGTATCCAGAGTGTGGTGGTGAATCGGCAGCTAAAGTGAGGAGACAGTGATAAGTTCAACCGTCTGGAGAGACCGTAGAGCGAAGCTACTAGGAACCCCTCTCCTGCTGGATTCTGTCTGTGCTTTGAGAGCTGTGGCCGATTTCTACTTGTAGACTACTACATGCTGTAGTGCGCTGTCCTGTGTTCCTCTCGGCTGTACATATTTGTCGTCTGCGTATTCATTGTTTTTGTGTTAGTGTCTTCGTGTATAAATAGACGTCGTTGTAGCACATTTACTGAGAACTGGTGAATGTGTGTCTTCACACAACATACACCACTATATAACAGGCAAACCTGTCGGTGAGAATTTATTTTCGCATCAGTATATACAGTGAAATCTCATAATTTTCTCTGTATTGTACTTTTTCGTATACGAATCATAGAGAAAGTACTTTAATTGTTAAAAAATTCGGACTCGAAAACTTGAAGAATCTCCTTTTTTCACACATTCTCTAGTTTGAAAAACAGATTTTTGAAGTAATATATGCTTCTTTCTCAATCAATGAGTCTATTTTTGAAAACGTAAATCAAAAGATTTTTGAGCTATTTATGCAATTAACTTTGCAATTATCTTTTAAATTCTGAAAGAAATATTTTCAAAGCAAATCTGACTATCTGACTTAATTAAAAATTAATGAATATAATTAAACTCCAGGAGCTAGACAAATAAAAATCGACGCATATACTTAGTATCTAAAATATAAATAATTATCAAAGTGGGGATGAGCTGTAATAAAAAGTTGATCATCTATCAGGCTGTAACTTTGTAAATGCAAAATTTATAAACACGGTGAATTCCATTATGTTATCTTGTCACAACAAATATAACTTATTTGGGATGGGCCATCATAATTTTGAACCGTAGCAGAATGACTCGCATCCCTTCCGAAAACTTTCACACCACATCATCAAAAGGACATTTGGCCAATACACCCTTACTGAAATAATGGTGAACACCCATTTTCTCTTTTATTATTTATAGAAATAGGACTAATTCAACATTACAGATTATCTGGGGTTATTATGCTACTTTATTATGCCTATTATTCTTTGATTGCCTGTATTGCTAAATATTATAAAAATATACACATCTCTTGAGATGTGGGAATTTGCCCCCCCCTCCGTAAAAAGGGGTTGTGCAAGCGAATGTGGTGAGTGTGTAGCTAAGTCACACTCTTCGTCCTAGTTGGCGCTACTTGAAAAACAGGAGATGCTCCTTTCGGCTTAAATCTGCTACAGTATCAGCTACAGTATGGCTTGTCCAATATAGCAAGTCAAATAAGTAATAACAACAACAACACACCTGTACCTTTAGACTAACCTTTTTTTTCTTAAATTTAATTATCTTGGTATATATGTTAACACTCGAACTGGAATAATTACTCCACGTTCAGTAGAACACAGATCCAATCTCTATTGGTTTCTCACCATATAAATATGTCTATATGAATTTCAAATGTATATACTTCTCTACAAGATTTAGTATATTAATTGGTATTCATTATCATTTATTATTCACCATTTTAAAGAAATTTCAAAAGTTTTGATATTAAAAGCCCAGTTTCTGATTTGAATAAATGTACAAAGTAAAATCAATGCAAGTATAAAATCTATCTACTGAACTGAAAGTATATATTTTTGGAATTTTTTTTAAATGTTTAATTTTTGCATACAATATAAATTCTTCAAATCCTAGAAATTCAGGTAATTAAAATACTTTGAACTATTTGATGGTAGAATATATTCTCTGGAGAATTTGGCTTGGTCTTGTATTGATAAAAATGATTTCATTATTAAACTATTAGAATACATGGGATCAATTATTTTGAAATTATTTTCTTTTAAAATACATCCTAATCAATCACAAATATTTAAAGGAGATACATATTTTTTCAAATAAAATAATCCATTTTATGGAGTTATTAGTTTTCGAAAGACGAAAGCAGAAAAAAAAAGATTGTTCTTTAAAATGGAACAAGGATTTTCTCGTTTTGTTTTTTATAAAGTCAAACTCAAAACTTAAAACATTTTATTTGTGTTTACAAAGGAAAGAAAAATGTAGTTGTAAGCTTTCTGCATAAAAACAAAAGGTTCTATATTTTCTGATATTTCCTCCACATAACCCCCAAAAGGTTTAAGATACCAGAAACGAAATACGAATATCTCGAGAAAATCGATATTTCTGACATTTGCATATACTTTCTTTTTGTTTTTATATGGAGATAAACTTTAGACATTCATACACTTTTTATACTTTATACCATTAATGGAAAGTATTTATAGCTTTAATTTGAAAGTTTATAGTTTTAAGTTTACTTGGAATAAAACCTGAAATATGTATTTACTTTTACTTTCTTGCATACGTTGTATAAAGATAATGAAGATCAAAAAATTATGATTCTCGAAATTTCGACGGATCTTAGATAATCATGGATACTGTCTTATTTTTAGCTTTAATATATTTCGATGCATATGAATTTATTCAAAAGACTTTAGATATTACTGAGGGTATACTATTTTTTATTGAAGTATACAGGATGAGAATTTTGTAATATTTAATTTTTTATGGAAGTGTTTTTGGGATTTCCTTAAGTTTGTAATCATTAAATCGAAATGACAATTGAAATTTTTTTTCGTTAAATAAATTTGTATAGTTCTTTTTTCCCCTCAAATTTTTCCTTGAGTTCCCTGATTTGTGATAGGAAACTTTATTATGAAAAGGATAATAGTCGAAAAACAAAGTTGAGCATGCTTATTAAACCAATAAAAAAATGAAGCAGAGTTGGCTACCACCGGCTAATGACGGAGAATACTCCTTTGAAGGAAGGTGTATGGATCCCTTTGATTTCCTTAGCATTCTACTATACTTTCCACCAATATTGTCGCCCTATATTTTAACCTAATAGAATTAAACCTTAAAAAATAGCTATCATTTTAGCAATAAGATCACATATCAACTTATTAAAAAAGATGAAAATTTATTTAAATCGTTGTTGCAATTTGGTATTCTCATGGCTACACAAATACAAACTGACAGGTGGAAAATACTTTAACATTTTCCATTTGAAATTATTAAGGATAAACAATTTCCATAAACACTCAGAACTAAATGTTTATTTAACTTTTTGGTTCGGACTTTTTATCTAAAGTTTATTTAACTTTTTTTTTCATTTATCATGTTTACAAGCCTGCGAAAGAACAGAACCACCGACCGTCAAGTCCTAAAATGATTTGTTTCAAAATTTTTTAAATCTCTATGTTTACATGTTTTATTCATGTAGATTTTTTCGTTTTGTAGTTATCGAGTTCATTTTTACTTGTACATCCAGATCGTATACTTTTTGGAAATGGATTATATTCGAAATTTAATAAAAATCTCATTTTTGATGTAAAAACCTCACATATTATGCCATCTATTTAGCTAAAAAACAGTTTTGAGTTATTTTATTGATAAAATACAAACATATGAAAGTTTATAATTAAAAGAATATGTTTATCGTACTTGTGACATCTGAAACATGAAGTTTCATCGGAAACTCGAATTCTAATCATCCAAGACTTTCTCTCTTTATGTTTCATACACAAAGGAATAAAAAAGACTAAAATGAAATCTGCTATTCATATTTCAATGTATCATGTCAGAACATCATTTCTTGAACGGTCAAGCACCACGTGCTCGTGCGAGTTCAATTATATTTTTATTTCTTTTAATGGTTTCATTTGAATCAGTCACTTTAGTATTGCAAACGATCATAAAATAACTTTGTCTCATATTGATTGTTTAAAAAAATATCACATTTCCTATTTATTTCATTTCATATAATCACGTGCTCAAAATGACATTTTTTCTAGGTTTCATTTGCTGTAGTCATCCACTTATTTTTTTTAAATCAGAGCTTTTGTAAATGCAATAATTGATTTTTTTGAAATGCCCATGCAGATAAAATCTTTATTTTCCGCCTACGGATTTATGTTGACCTTAAAAACCTCATCCTTAAAACAGCATCATGTTCTCACATGATAAAAAAAGACTTAGCCATTTTACACCGTATTTAAAGAGTCTGTAAGTAATTAAATCAATGCTCAGAAATACTTTTTATTGTAGAAATAAAATAGAAACATTTTTTTCTTTACCCTTGTTTATAGGGCTATTTTTATTTTGGTAGTGTTATATCAATCGGTATGTTAACTAATATGTTAAACCAAATGAGAAAAATAAATGAAAATAAAATTTTTCTCTATTTTCATTTGATGTATATCATTAATTAGACATTTTCCTTTTCATAAACAAAATTATTCATACATACTTATGATATAATGGAAACGTTTGTCAACACTTTCTTTTCTTACATTTTGTCAAAGAGAGGAGAAAAAGTGGTCAAATCCACATTTGTAAACATATTTTATGCGTCGTGGAAGTAAATAAATCAATGCTTAAAAATCTTTTATTCAATAAAAATTCTTTCCGTCTGTTTATATTAACGATTTTTTATTTAGGTGTTGCTATATTAACCACAGTTTACATTATAAGTTAATAATTGAAATCGATAGTGAACAAAATAATTTTAAAATAATCTTCCACCTCATACGTCTCGGTATTTTCTCATTTAAATTTCTATAACCAAAATTATTCTTACGAAAGACTGCTGGTCTATAAATAATGCACCTTGTAATATTTTATTAGAATTGCATGTCTGAAAAAGCTTTTATCATATTAAGGTTATACAATCATTGTGCCCTTAAACTAATGACTTTACGATATACTCATGTATTTGTGAGTTATGCAATTGCTTGAGGCTTTTCTATAAAGTGCATCTCAGCTGAAAAGCGTATTAGATTGAGAGCATTAATTTAAATAGATGATTTCAGTTAGGGAGAGAAATATTTTGCATATTCCTTTGAAGCTAGTACAAGATTTGGTTTGTTATTGAATTTTAGAGGTAATATTCTGGTTGTCTCTGCAACAGATTACAAACTTCTAGAATTCACAATAAGCACCTTACAATTAAGGAGCTTATTGTGAATAGATTTCATTAATTAATAGTTTAATAGATATGAATCATTAGATCATTAAATTAATTTGTGTGAATCCTTAAATAATTAAATTAATTGGTGTGATTACTTAAATAATTACATTAATGGGTGGAAATTGAAGGTATATTATTAATGAGTGGGAATCATAGTCAGATTACATAAAATAATTAAATTAATTGACGGGAATCACAATATTATAAATTGATGCAAACATTTTAAATTTAAGAATGTGGCACAGCTTAGCCAAAAATGTCTTTTGTGCCATAAAATAAATTCAAGTCTAGGTTTGGTGTTGTGAGTTTTAATGGCGCAAGAGCCAGTTTTGACTATACTGCGTAAAAATTAAATACTAAAATTCATTATGATGCATGTAAAAATTAAATATTAAAATTCATTATGATTAAAATGTTTGTCTGTTGTCTCTTGAAAAGAAACAAGATCCCTAAATGACAATATTGTAAAAAATTAAATAAAATGGTAAATATCAATAGCTTCTAAGAATTTAAAAATGTTGCCGTGGGGGTGTCTAGGAGATGGTGGGCTATACCAATATGATCAATATGACATAATAATACTGGATGCAATATGCATTCTAGAGGCAGATAGTGTCTGTACTCGGGATTCTAATATAATTCCAAGATTCCATAGTAAGATTTAATGATCATAACAGACTTATAAAAAGGGGTGGTTGAGCTAAGATGAACTAGGAACGCATCGCAATGATAAGTTGGAAATGCTTGCTATATAAAATGGATGACGTCGCACGTACACAAGATCCAAAATGAATTTCAAGTTTCCGTAATAAATTTCAATGATCACTAATAATGACCCAACAGGTGTTTTTGTTGAAACAGGTAATTTGCCAATAAAATGAGAATTGATGTCAGCAGATCCAAAATTCAAATGCAAATTGCAGAAATGCTCATGTCAAAAATATTTTCATAAACACAAAAAATACCTTCAAAATGCTCTATAATTTCATAGTTTCTGTAAAAATATTATTTATTTAAAAATAAATTTTAGAGGTAATTTTATCATGTAATTTAGATAATTTTATCCAATATTCTTCATGTGGTGTTTCTTTTCTTTCTTTCCAATTGTTTATTAAACGTTGAAAAAAAGATTAAAAACATATTCTTTTTTAAATCAAAATGAAGTTTGTCGAGGAATTTATGTACACATTAAAAGAATTGTAATTCTATTACTGTATTCAAAAGAAAGAATATAAGAAATAAATTAATAAAAACTTTTTGAATCTACTCTTTAGAGAATTAGAATTTGCATTTACATGTTGGTCAGCTTCCAATCTTTCTTAATAATAAACGTTTTCCTTGGATGAATAGCTTCTAACAGAAATAGATAATAAATACTATTTAAATTATGTAAGAGGCAAAATATAATGAAGTAGATTGGCAAAATAAAATGAAATTGTTTCAACATTTTAGTTTGGTTTCATTTAGCTGTTTATATGTATACTTTTTTTTTAAATATAAGTTGTTGTTGTTACTAATAACACTTCCCATGGACAAGCGCCCTGACAGTCGTCAGCGTTTGTAAGCCGATTGAACATTTCTTGTTTTTCAATAGCGCCAATTAGCTTCAAGATAACGACTTAGCTGTTTCATGCGTCATATTCACTTGGCTAACCCCTTTTTACAGGGGGGAGTGGCATTTTCACACACCTCACATATAGAACAACCATGCCCGAACCTGAGACCCTCAGATTAAGGGGAAGATGCGCTAACCCTAAGCTAGGTCGTCGGCATATATAGTAATTGATTCATTATAACCTCATAATGATTATAAATTGATTCCTATACTTTTATTTGAAATATATATCGATAAACTCTTTTTTTTCTATTTCTAGGTTTTATTAAGGTTTCTCAACAATGTCTTTATACCTTGGTTTAAAAAAAACATATTTGATTTAAATACCTGCATTTTTAATAATTAATGACTATTAAAAATGTACCATCTATTTTTGAAATTAGTGTAATAAACTGCACTACAAAAGATTGACAAAGTGTAGATAGTGATAAAATAATATTAAAATATAATGAATGATAAATTTCTGTACTATGTATTATCTTTTTAAGACGATGTCAATGAAATAAAGTAAAGGATAATAATATTCTGTAGGATTTGATGTAAATTTCAAAATTTCAATTTTATTAAGTAAATATTATGCTAATATTATTCATTTTTTTTACAATTTTCGTGGTTTACTTTGAGATAAGATATTCGTGAATCGGGTGAAAATTTAAATCTCAAATATCCAAATTGTTTTATTAGTTTCTGATCACAGCTGAATTTTTAGAAGAATGTATCACATGTTCAATTCGAGTGAGGAAACGAATTGTAACACATATCACGAAACATTAATCTCTCCACCGTAATCTAAAGTCAACAAACACTTTTCTGAAGTAAATAAATTTCAGCCACTGAAAAAAATGTGCATATATTTACTGCAAATATTTCGCATTTGATTTCATCCAAAACACTTGAAGCTGGGACGTGGATAGAAGCCGTGAGTAATAATGATATTTGATATTTTGTATAAAAATGTATGCAAAATAGAATTTTGTCATAGCTCTTATGATATAATACATTTCAAGTAATAACGCTGCTTACTTTTGAACTTAAACTTATACAATAAAATAAATTGCAAAATATGCTACAAGAGATTATTTTAAAATTTAAATGCATAATACTATTTTCAAAATTTTGTTTCTGTTGATAAAACACAACGTAATAACATATAAATCGGCGACATACAACAATCATTTAATGTATATCAATTTAAAATAACGTGGATGGACAATTTAAAAATTTCTTACATTTACATGACAAATGTAAAAATAACTCTTCATACATTATATCCTAAAATGTAAGTAACACTTCTTTGAAAAAATCTAATCTAAAAAATAAATATATCATTGGATCAATATTAACATCAGTAATTTAATCATATTTATATATAAATTCACATTAATTTTAGATTCTAATTCTCTTCTTTCATAATAAACAAAAAATGATGTACAAATTTGATTTTAGAACTTAGAAATACTTTAGAATAAAATTAAATGTCTTCAAAAGAAAGAAAATATTTTCTTAAAATCTTTCAGTAAAAAATACTAAAAATAATGGAGGAATCAGTTTCAATGAATTTGTTTCTAAGATTAGACTCTTTTATCACTTATTTCAAACAGCACTTATTAGCTTAAAAATACAATCTTTATTTGCATTAACAACTCTGTCGCAGTTTTAATATCTTTAATGGTGCAAAAGAGTTTGATTTTTTAAAATTCATTTATTTACCTTCCTTTTTTGTTATCTACAATTAATTCTCACAGAAATTCCACTGAATTCAATACTATCTCATGTTTATTTATTAAATGAATACAATTTTAATTTAAGTATTTGCTTAATCTCTAATATTAAAAATTTCTATTTTGCTAAAAACGATCAATTTCTTTTGGGTTATTAAGTAATGATGACATTTTAATGGATTTCTCTTTTTAAAAGACTTTTAATGCTTTTTGAAAGTATTTCTGATCAAGACTTGTTTATTTAATGGGATAGCAAATCTTATTCACTGCTATGAGAACATGTTGTTTTCATTAAGTCCAAGAAAATGATTTTTTGGCCTTGGTTATGTTGTTAAGTCCATATAACAAAAGTTATCTTCAATTTAGCGAGTGAATTCTGTATTTGATTATTTATTATTTGTCCACTTCAAATGGAGGTATGTTGCTGAAATTCTTGTAATTTTTTTACTATTTATTGAAGAAAATACGCAAATCAAAAAGTCTTTGCGCCTATTTTTTATCCAAAATACGGCTGTGAATACAAAGCGAACGTATACATTCCCAGCAGTGAAAGTCCCTTTAACCGTATTAGCCTTATATGCCTTTTGTTCCGATGAGCGGCGTTGCTATCAGTCATTTAAGATGGCGGTTGATCTACAGACGTCCAGAGCTTACGAGCAGCGATGTGTTATTCGTTTCTTATGGAGCAAGGGACAAACGCCCACAGCAATTCACAGTAGAAACGCACCCCACGTAAGAGAAAAAGTGTCTATCTTTGAGAAGTGTTCAATGGTGGTGTTGTGAGTTTCAAAATGTCGTGAAGACTTGCATGAGAATGAGCGTTCACTGGGAGAATCTGGAACTCTCTCTTACAGTCCAGATCTTGCCCCTAGTGATTTTCACGCTTTCGGCCCACTGAAGAGATTTCTGGCAGGACAGAGATTCACATGTGACGAAGAAGCCAAGAAAGTAGTACGATTGTGGTTCCACAGGCAGCTGTAAGAATTGCACCACAGGGGGATCTCTAATTTAGTGCTGCAATGGGACAAATGACTGAACTGGTGTGGTGACTATGCGGAGAAATAATGTAAGATACATAGTACATTACATATATTTGCTGATATCTGTATATACTTGTTTCTGGTAAATAAAAAATAGAGGCAAAGACTTTTTGATTTGCCCTCGTACAACTGCTAAATATCCATTTGAAATTTTCATTGGTTTTTAAATAGTCTCTTTAGAATATCAATTTAATTTCATCGGAATAAAAAGAATTTTTTAAAAAAATGCTGTAGGAACTAGAATAACTGATTTTTTCCGTATTAAGAATAGAGATGAAACAAATATCGATATAACAACTATTCATCATAATTTTGCATGCAAACAGTTACAACTTGAATAAATCTTATAGTGAACATAAACCAGAACCTTAGTATAGATACCAAACACGTAAAGTAGGCGTGAATTCATTTTAAATATTATCATATTAATTGACGTTGAAAAAATCATTTACATAACAATCAAAATCATAAAAATCCGGCCGAATGAAACACAAATTTCCCATGTGATTACAAATGTAATTACGAGATCACATACCAAATTTCATTTAATTTTTGAGTTACTTTCCAGTGAATATAAACGCATTATTGACCGACATATGCTCAATTTTTGGATACATAAAAATAAATGTTTTTGGTGCTATATCTCTACACCAATTTTTATAAATCTTTATGTTTTTGAGAGGAAAATCAGACAGACAGTTTTAATTATATAATTTTGATAGAACATTTGTACACAAAATGTCATTTCTCTAGTTATCAAGTTCATAAAAAGACATAATACTAGAAATATGTATTTTTGAAATTCAGAAAGCTCTGATACATTTAACGATTGAACGTTCTGATACATTTAACGATTGAAATAAGTACTTTTTCGACTCTTGGTAAACGAGAAAGTGAAAGGAGGAGATACCCTGGTTGGTAAGGCTTTGGACTCGTATTCCCTGGGTAGACATAACTTACATAACGCCATCCTGTGCCCCCGGTACCTATAATGCTAAGTTATCTAATCAGTTGGATGAGCACAAGAGGAGAGAAAGAAAGAAAAAAAGTAGAAAAATTTGTTAAAGGAAGAGAGAGAGAGGGATTTCCAGAGAGAATGCCATCGGTGTCCAATCTTACACGAATATGTAATTTGTTCTGAAGTTATAACTGGACAAGAATACTGAAACAAATGGTGATTATGGGTTGAACTTACAGGGGAATTAGATTATCAACTGATACGAAGGGGGGAGATTTCAACTGTCCTTGGGTAGACAGTTGGATTGCTGCCTACAGAACACTTGCCATGTGCATGATGTCCCATATATGTACAAATCGGTCCTACCTAAAAAATCATCAAAGTCCAGGTAATACTGAGAGTATTGGATTAGAAGTAATATTTATCTGATTCAGGGCTAAGTGTATGGGATGGATGAGTGTATGGGATGTAAGAATGAACTCCACTCCATGAAAATGACGGTGAGATATTAGTAGCTATGAAGCACTCTTGACCCTAGATGGCGCTACTGAGGCAAGGCAAGCTAGAACTTGGCTTAAAATCGATGACTTCGTCAGCGAGTTTGTATATGACGTGTCATAAGCAATAACGAGAAAATAAAGGACATTGGCTGATAATCATTTCATAATATGATGCCCAGATGATGTGGATTAATATAATAATATCCATATTAATTTGATGGAATGTTTTTGATGCCATGTAATACTGTTTGTACAATGTGACATTTAATCATTCGTAGATGTGCCGGAACTTCTTTTTCCAGTCGTTTATACTGAGAGAAGTTTTATTAAAAATTTAATATTTATTCCAGAAATATTAATGTCAAATTTGATATCAGCATAAATAATAAATATCGACGTGTTTGCTGAAGTTTCTTGACTTGCCTTGCATGTTTAACTTTCATATTTTCCAGGCAGACAGTTTTCAACTTCCAAATCATTCCAGGTTTCAGGTGACAAACTTCTTCGAAGAAATAAAAAGTGATTGGAGCTGTAATAAAATTAAAAATTGGAAATGAAGCAATAATGATTTTTTTTACATTTTTGTATTTATCAAATTCATTTCGAAATTTGTTATTCATATTTCCTAGTACTCTTGTCAATATTACACAAACATCTATGAACATTGTTTATATAGTTCTAGGGAAGCAAAAAGAGCTTCATAGACAGCAATTATTTTGAGTGGCAAGACAAGGAAAGAAAAATTTGTTATTGCATACAAAATGCATAGAGATAATTTTCCCATTAGAAAAAAACCAATAATAACTGGCGTGCAGTTGATATTAATTCAAATATATTAAAATTCAGTTTTGAACCACAAGCAAGCCCATTTGTGCAAGTAGTTGTGTTATTTTTATGACATGATTAATTTTCTTATTTATTCTCCTTGTTCAGTAAAGTCAAGTAAGATTACCTTTGTAAACTGAAGTGAATTACTTCTGGTTGCGAGCTTCTTCTTGTCAATAAAGAGTTGACATTCTTCGGAAGCGATGGTGTGTTTTCTGAGTTGAGTTTCTTTTTAATTGATCAATGAGTATTCAGTGAGGAGATTAGCTGATATATCCATTCAACTAAACTATCAACACTCCTTTTTTACAGGACAGCCATGTGTCATTAGGGTCCTCCCGTTAGTGTGCTGTGGTATGGAGAAGGAATGACAGCTCAGGTGTCGTCCTCGTCATCTGACCAAGATTCAAATTTACGATATCAATCCATAAAATTGCTCTAATGTGGCTTTACAACGGGACTTTAATACAACTAAACTATACCACCCCATGTGTCAATAGTTCTCTACAAATTTAGCAGCTTAATATGTGAAACATCCAACTGCAAGTAAGTTTATATAGTGTTTTGAGTTATCATTCCAGTCTAAGATATTCATCTCATTCAATTATCAAATTACTATGATACATTTGTTTTGTTCCAATATCATAAAATGGCTTCAGAAAAAAAAAATTCTCGAACCATTTTTTATGTTCGGTTTTATGAAAAATGAAAGAATTATTCTAACTGTTAAGTGTGAGATTTAATGTATGTTTAATACTCAGACTCCCCCCCCCCCCGCCCTGCACACACAGGAAATTTTACAATGCTTGCGTTGTGAATTTCTGCTAATAAAGAGAGCAAAATAAAAGAAGTAATATTGCAAAACTAAAAACTCAATGCTAACGTTACTTAAGGTAATTAGCAATAAAAAACTCAAAAATAAAATTCCCCACAGCCCAAAATTGTAAATCATCTAATTCGTATGCTACGTAAAACCAATGACATATTTATTGTATTTGTTTTTATTTTTAATATTTATTTCTCATTATCAGACAGTAGTTACTTAAAATTGGCGATTGATCCTTCTAATTAAAGTTCCATCCTATAATCGCCAAGGATCATTAACAGAAAAGACCAAAGAGATTAGAACTAAATTCCATTGATAATCAATCAGTAAAATATACTCTTTTTTTAGAATAGCATCGGTTACTAATTATAATTTTCGAATTTCATGTCTTTGTATACCTATTTTGATTTTTAAGCGTTGAATCTTATTGAAAAGGAAAGATATTGAAATAAAGGCATTGCAAAAAAAAAAATACAGAAATTTTTGAATGTTTTACTATAAATGAAATTCAAACTCAAAATGCTTTCATATGAAATAATCCAGCATCCTCGTGTGTGTTTCAGCAAACTGAAATAAAACATCCAATATCAGATATTCAATATATTGAAATTTCAGATATTAAATATATTTTATAATCCCACTTTTGAGTGGTTTTCTCAAATGAATAATAAAAAAATTGTTTGAATTTATTACAAATGTTATCTACACCATAAATAAAAGTTCATAAAATTTCATTTCATCGAAATGAAAATAGACTTTTTCTTATAAATCTAGTTTCAAATAATTGTGCTGAAACAGAAACCAGAACATACTATGTGCAATGTAAAAATAAAATTCTTTCTATTTCCTACAGACATACATTGTATTCCTGCAGGGAATCTGAGTAGATTTCTGCCGACATTACACATTATTTACATCTTTTTATTGAATTAGTTTTGAAATCCTTGGAGAATGTTTTTTACATTAGAAACATTCCATTTTAGAAAAAGATTGAAGTATATTATTGATTTAAGCTAAAAGAAAGCAACTATGAGCAAGTTTGTTGTTGCAAATCTTCTCTCAAGAGATTGTTTCTTCCTCTATAATTTTTAACTTTACCCAACTTTATTATTAAGATTATAGTTAAAGTTACAGTTCTCATAAAGTAAACTCTAAGTCTATATTATATTAATGCAGTTAGACTGAAACAAATGAAGATAATTTTGAAAGGTAAAAACTCGCATAATATAATAAAAGTCAATGAAAATATTACATTAAAAGATCGTAAGTAAACAAACAGTAAAATGTTACCTACTATTATCTTCTTAGTTTATTAAAAATTTACATTTAAGAGATGTCTAATAAACTACAATGTTTTTCTTAAAATGTGTGGATTGGTCATTTCACCACCAGGATTTATTACTTTTATTCTGTTTTTCACATTCCTTATTCTTTTAATTCCGGGATGTCTAAATAATAGGTTTTCTCAACTTGCTAATCTCAGATTAAATTATAAATACTGGAGACCAAGCTATACTCGGTAGGTTTTCTTATTTTTTTCTAGGATGTAAGGTTTCTTGTGCGACAAATTGATTGGTTAACACAACATTGCATTGGTGCCCAACATAGTAGGGATGTAAGTAGAATATATTCATATTCAGAAAAAGACATAATCCCATTTCCATCAGTGCCATCTAACAAAATTTTGTGGTAACAGTAATTTATCAATTTATCCAACAATGCAAGTACCAAATAAAAATTAATTTTCTTCACTTAACAAAAACTATTTTAAATAAAATGATAACATTTTTATAACTAACCTTTAGAGTCTTTTGCTGTCTGTTTTCTTGATAACATTACCCTACAACGCCATCTCGTAATTTTTGCTTGGTACTTGCATTGTTGTCATATATATATATATATATATATGACAACAATGCA
>JAOUZG010008327.1:9483361-9495136 GCA_026289955.1 Argiope argentata
TGTATAAGATATATATATATATATATATATATATATATATATATATATATATACTTTCTTTATGTTGTATTAATTATTTTTGGTGACAAACTGGTTTTATAACTTGATGAAAACATTCGATATGTTTTTATATCAGCAAAATTTTTTATGAATAACTTGATATTCATAATTCCTTAAAAAGAATATTATATCTATTGTATTGAGAGTGTAAAGGAATTATGAATTATCCTAATGGAGACGAGACAGATGACATTATAGTGTCTTTGAAAATCAATTTTCTGAATAATTCTTTTTCTAAATGTGTGCTGTACATTAGTGTATTGTAATTTCATTTTCTTATTTCTCCCGTAAACCTCGTAAAAAAATAACAATATTTTTCTTTAGTTTTCAGCAATAAAAAAATCAAAATATTCAATATTTCAGGGTGTAACAAAAAACGTTAAAATCTCACTATAAAAAATAAAATGAAATCTGACGACAATAATTATGCAGAAAAAAATTAAAAACTATTACAATTTATTAAAGGGAAATTACAAATTAAGGAAAATATTTATTCTTAATTCCAAAACCTTAGAAAAATTGTTCTTATACGGTAATAATTATGTAACTTATCAATAAAACCGCAAAAATCCCAATTAATATTTATTATTTAAAATTAAAATTAAATTTTTAAATCCATTCTCCTAAATATATTTTTATCATTTTGGCCTGTAGAGTTTTACTCTCTTATATATGCCTTTCTTTTTACTATTAGAGAAGTTAACAGATTTTAAAAGAATTTTTCCAATTAGCTGTAATGTAAAATATGTGAATTCCTTTCCTTTCCTCAAATTACTTCTGGAATTATCAGTGAAAACAACTTTCCATCAGAGAGTAAAACACAATTGATTCTTTGAATTTAATAAATATATAATATCGCAATATTTCTGAGACTGTTGTATAAAACCTATGGCGGATAGTTTCCACATGGTTTATTATTTTAACCATCACAGTTTTCTACAGTAACGCATGGGAGCCACATTTGCATCTTAATAGGAAAGAGATCATTCAAAAAACATGAGTTTCCTGCTTCACTTGTTCGATAGAAGATCGTAAAAAAGAATATCTGTGATTCACAAAGGAAAGAGTAATAAAAATGCATACGAACTAAGATGATAAATTCATAGTATTCTTTAGCTACTAATTTGGTTCCTTTTATGTAATGTTATATTTATTCTGAATAATTAAAAGTATTATAATTAATTATTGTGTAAGATTTAATAGTAATAGTCGTTTTCGTCAACGGTCGCCAACTCTTTAGTTACTCATTGGCGATGGATTTAAGTTTGGTGATAAAGATCAACGGGTTACAGCATGGCCAGATTGCCATAATTGGTGGTTTAACAACTCATTGGCGACGAATTCCAATTTAGCGATAAGTTGGACTGTCTAATACGTAAGTACCGATTTAATTATTATTTTGTAATAGAATTTTTCTTTACTTATAAAATAGGTTATTAAGATTTGTCTTGCTGTAAGTATAATAGCTTTGTAGTACTTCTATGCTGTCCATTAGAGCTGACTTCCTGGCACAGAAGTAGCGCGTTTTCCTCGTGTTTTGGGAGTCCCGGGTTCGAGTCCTAGTTAAAGTATGGATGTTATTCTGTGTACTGTCTGTGTTGTGTGTAAATGTGCCCTCCCCTGTAAAAAGGACGTGCAAGCAAATGTGATGCGGGTGTAATACTAGGGCCAAATCGTACTCTTGGCCCTAGTTGGCGCTACGTCAAAAAAAACCCCGCTAATTCGGATTTAATTTGCTAACGACCGTCAGCGCTCATGCCTATGGTAAAAGCCTTTAGTAGCAACAGCAACAACTTAAGTAGTAGGGTATAGATAATTTAATACAAAAGATATTTCTTTATAATGAGATAATTAAGAACTTCCATTTCATTTTATCAGAAACCTTGTCTTGAGAGAAATATATTATATACTGAAGATAAAAAAATTAACATAACTTCACATTTTCTATCAATCTCCGAAGTAAAATTTGAAAAGTTAGTTGAGAAAAGTAAATGAAAGCTTTATTTACAGACATTTAGGATTTTTTTTTACACCCACTCCGAAATTAATCTACAAATTTCTATTATCAATTTAGATATGGCATCTAATTATACTGAAGAATCAACATTTTAAGTGATCCAACAAATGGCCTTAGTCTTTCATTTCTGTATCGTAATATATTATTTTCAAAAATACAGTTATACATTGTTTCCCCAAAGGATCTCATTGAATGGAAGAGAAAAAAAGGGCTAATTGATCAAATTTGTTTCTAGAAGAATCTCACATGCATTGTGATTATGTGATTTACCAATTCGTCAATTTTGAAATACGGTCCTCTCTTATCTGCCTCAAACATATAAAAAATAATTTCCATTTAATTGCTTCCCCTCAGTTGGTGTCCAGTTGTTTGATTGTATAAGATACCCCCTGAACCCTTTTCTGTGTACTCCTCCTACGGATTTCCAACCAACCAGAGTTTGCAGGTGCAATTCTTGGAAGGTGAGGAAAGGGAGTAAAACATGCAATATAACTATATGCAATCGAATAAATTTGGGTATGAAAAACACACATTTATATGTTTTTCATATGTAATTTAGGTGTTTTTGATGTTGTTACTTATGGCACTTGTCATGGACAAGCCTCCCACTGATACAGCAGCAGATTTAAGCCGAAAGGAGTGTCTGTTGTTTTTGAAGTAGCGCCAACTAGGGCCAAGAGTACGACTTTAGTTACGCGCTTATCACATTTGCTTGCACAGCCTTTTTTTACAGGGAGGCACACTCATCTCACAGATAGCACATAGAACAAAGTTACCCAAACCGGGACTGCCAGGACACGAGGAAGACGCGCTACCTCTGTGCCAGAAAGCTGGCCATTCGTGAGTTCAATTCAATGTAATGTTAAAATATCTGCACGATATGTGAAAGTTTTAAATATAATATCGCTTTGAAATTTAAGTATATAATGATTTCATTGTAGTTTTGCAATCTACACTATATACAAAAGAGAAAGGATAAGTGTCCCATATTTTATGAAGGGTTATTATTAGGGTACTTATTTACGGTTCCCTTCATCTAAGATTTGTATAAGTCAACAAACTTAGAATAGGTTAGTTAAATATTTGAGTTAGATTTTGAATTTTGAATATGTCAGTAATATTTGAGGTCAGTTGATGTTAGTAATTTTCGATATAAAAAGATATATTTTGAATTACAAAACATTTTAGTATTTATTTTATTTTTGTTAATAAAAACCTTTAGACAACACCTTAGAGAAAGTTAGAATTCAAAGAACCGAATCTAAAATAATTAACTATACGTACACTAGACTTACCGAATCTGAAACAACTGACTATGTATACTTCTTTCCCATATTTTTTTTATTTCTTTTCATGACCTTCTGGTTAATATCTGAAAACACAAGAAGTATACTTCATGTTTCTAAATGTTCCTCTTTCCCATTGATATGCAACTGAAGACCCCTTTTGTATTACAATCAAGAAAAATATGCTCTTTCGATCACGTGGAAACTTCTTGCCTCATTTTATGCTTACTTTATTTATCCAGGAAAGTGCGTATTGATATTAGCATCAACAGAATCACAACGTTTTCTCTTTAGAAAGGGTTATTATTTTCACTCATGTTGACGAATATTTTACTTTAAATCTTTAATTTTTGTTAAATCTTGAACGCGTATTTAATTTAGTTAGAATTACAAATGAATATTAGAAACATTATCCACATTTTATTAATACTACAAGAAAAACAACTGTACTTGTGACTCCCCAAAAACAAGACTTTTCCTCAAAAGTGGAGAATTTTGATAATGTGATTTATATAAACTTAAACATCTTATATGATAAAGAACAAATTTGGGCTGCATTAAATATATTATCAGGTTTCCTCAAATGCTTTGTTAAAAAAAACTTTTTTTTTATTTTTTATAATAGAATTTTTATATATTTTTTTAGAAAAATTATAACCAAGCAATAAATATTGAAATAATACGAAGTTCTTTCTATAACAAAAGACTGTTGTTGTTACTAACGGCACTTGCCATGGACTATCCTCATCCCCGCTTCTGCATCAGCATATTTTAAGCCTAAGATATTTTCACGAATACTAAAATTAAGACATGAATAGCTAGAAGCAATTGCGTTTATTAGCACAAAGCAACTCGCTGGAGAACAGAACGAAGAACTGAGCAGAACTCAGCTTTTATACCTCTGGGGAACATTCGAGAATCATCTCGTTCGAATGGTAAAGAATGTTCCAGAATCGTCTTGATTTTAGAGAAATAATAAGAGCAATCTTAAATTAAAATTCCAGTCTTTGGATAAAATGCGTTGGCCGGGAATCGAACCAGGGACCAACGGGTTGACAGTCCAATGCTCTGCCAATCGAGCCATGGCGAATTATAGCTGTCCTTCTCTGTTATTCGTCTCTTGTTTCAAGTAGCGCCAACTAGGGTCAAGAGTACGATTTTATTTACACACGCATCACAATCGCTTGCACGGCGGGACATTTATGCATCTCACAGATAGCACACAGAACAACCATGCCCTTACCGGGATTCGAATCCGGTACTCCCAGAACAAGAGGAAGAGCGTTACCTCTGTGCCAGAAAGGCCGACTTGACTGAAGAATTATTAAAAAGTGTGACATTTTAAATGGAGAAATATTCTTTTCTTTAGAAGGTAAAATTTTATTGAGTAAAACGACTATGAGTACAATTACAATACTTTTTTTATTAAGAAATTGTTCAAATTATATGATAAATTTATCATATTGTGAAAAAAGAAAAAGAAGCGAGATGATTATAAAAAGTAAAATTCAATATTTCTTTTACAAATATTATCATTTATAGAAATAATTATGTTAAAAAAACGTTGCTTCGACATTTATGTAGTGAAATAGAATATAAATCTCTTAACTGTTGAGGATAGAGTTATTTGAAAATATGAAAGATGAAACTTTATTTATAATGCTGT
Organism: Argiope argentata; assembly: GCA_026289955.1. Lineage (NCBI taxonomy): Eukaryota > Metazoa > Arthropoda > Arachnida > Araneae > Araneidae > Argiope > Argiope argentata. The sequence continues at coordinate 9,488,391 of JAOUZG010008327.1, forward strand.
AGCTGCGGTGAAAAGGGCTGAAAATACCTACAATTGCTATAAAATATTTTATTCAAAAATTACTTTTTTATTTCTATTTTTTTCCCAATAGGAGCATTCAAAATGAGTATCCGTACTTTTTATGGTTTAGTTTCAGTTCATTAAAATGTTTGCATATGTCTATAAAAAACATCCAATATGAACTATATAAAAAGTAATTATCAAAAAATGAATTTCATTGCTTATTTACAACAGTATTTTGATAAGTAAAAAAATTGTAAAAAAGATAGTATTACAGTGACTGTACAAATAGTTACTAATGACATGGAATTGTTAGAAAATAAAAGAATTCCACATCACAAAGAACCTCGAAACTTAGAATTTTAAAAAAATGATCAATTTTTACTACTCTCATATTATTATAAAAACGTTTCTTCGGCAATTGCCTCCTTGTAAAACCATGAATTGATTATTGTATTTTTCAGTAAAATAATGAAATCCAAATCTTTAAAGCTTGATATCTCTTTTTCTTAAATGGTATTAAGCAAGAAATATTTTACAGAACATACAACAGATTCATATTCTTTTTGGCGGCGTCATTTTTTCAGGAGCATACTTTTGATTCAAACAACATAAAAATATAATGATTTATGTCATTTAGATTACATACAAATTACTAAGAAAATATGTATTTCTAATGGTTTAGATATTTTGAATGGACCACGTTAAAAATACATTTTGTATGAAAGGATTCCCCCCACATTTTTTCTAATATTTGAATTATTCTTTTTAACTATTAGAATCTAATATGGAAGATATTATTTTTGTATAACTGATTTTGAATGTTTTTAGAAAACTACTTGTTTTTTTAAGCTTCAAACTATAGCTTTGAGAGCATTTTAAATTCTTAAAAACTAAAATAATACTTCAAGTATTTTAGAATTCCATCGGATTGTTTATTTTTTCAACTTAATAGTATATATTAACAAACCATTGCCAGATTCCAAAAAGTTTACCATTGATCATTAGCTTTTACAGAAAAAAATAAACGAAGTATTAATAATTTACAAGATTAAAAAGAAATTTGCTGTGCATATTTCAACGTATCATGTCGGAATATAATATCTTGAACGGCCAAGCACCACGTGCTCGTGCAAATTAATTTATATTTTTATTCATTTTAATTGTTCCATTGAATGAGTCACTTTAGTATTGCAAACGATCAGAAAAAAATTTGTATTATATTTATTTTATTTTTTAAAAATATGTTTGCTATTTATTTCATTTCATATAATCACGTGGTCAAAATGATAAGGTTTTATCTGCTGTAGTTATTAACATATTTTTTTAAATCAAAAGTTTTTGTAAATGTAATGGCAACGCATTATTAAAAGCTGATTTTTTGAAATGCTCGTGCAGATAATATTTTTTTTATTTTTCGCCTACGAATTTTTGTTGACGCCACAAACCTCATTCCCAAATCAATATCATGTTCTGACATGATAAAAAAATATGCTTTTTAAAGAAAAAAATATTTGCTATTACCTTTTAATAACATTCTAATTGAAATAAAAATAGTTGCACTTATAAAATGTCTGAAAAGGAATCGTCTGCTAAACGTCTATTAATAGAATTAAATTATACTATTTACCAAACAACTTAATTAAATTTCCTTTTTTTAATATCCAGAAATTTAGTTGGACTTTTGATAGCCTCATTCACCTTTAAATTCTTTCATATAAGAATTTTTCCTAAATTAGAAACCTTTATGTGATTCCAAGAAAGTGAATTTAATTAAAATAAATACATAATTCTGTGGACCAATATTTTGATTATTTCTACCTTTTATTTTTAAGCAGCATTCACTTAATTACTTCTTTAATACAATATTTCATAATACTCGAACTTTATTTTTCTATCTTTTCTAGAGATTGGAGATGAAAGCTGTAATGAAGAAATGAATTTTTATTTTTATTTTATACAACTTTTTTTTTGCCGGCGTCTTTACACTGAGGTAGAACGTCTTCCTCGTGATTTGGGTATTCTGGAGTCCTGGTTAGGATATGATTGTTCTTCAGTGTACTATTTGTGAGGTGCGTGAATATGTCCCCCTTTAAAAAGAAGCCGTGCAAGCAAATGTGGTGAGCGTGTAGCTATGGTCATAATTCTTAGCCATAGTTGGTGCTACTTCAAAAACAAGAGACTCTCATTCGGCTTAAAATCTCTGACAGTTGTCATTAGTAACAACAAGAAGAAATAATAATTTCATGTATAGAGCGTTTAAATAGGGATGGGTATTATTCGTCAATCAATCTTAGAGATTCAATTTCTAACTCAACATTCCTTTTTCAACGTTTTGTGAATTTTATTGTAACTCTGTGAATATTTTTGGACTCTGGTTATTGAATAGTATTATTTCCATCTCAGGTAAATTCTAGGAAATTTCAAAAAAAAAAATGCCTATAAATTCGTCAAAATTTAATTTCGAATATTTTTAAAAATTACAAATACTTCTTGTATTTGTCATATTTTCATTTATTTTGTATTTATACTTGTATTCTTCGTATAAGAGAAAGTAATAAAAGCCAGCAAAACAAGTTTAGATATGAAATAATTCGCTAATATTTATAAAATGCCTTATTGTGACGAAATGCCTGCTTGTTGCTATGGTTCAGTGGATGTGTAATTGCTTACGAATGGTGAGGTCACGGGTTCGAACCTGAGCCTAGTCATTCTTATTTACGATTTATTGCCATTATATGCAAATGAAATATAAGTAAATTCAAATCCATTATGAAAGCCTGTTAACGCAGTTTCAATTTTAAATTATTACGCATATTAACGTAATTTGAATTTCTGACATGATATAACCAGATGCTAAACTGCTATCAAGCTATTGATAGCAGTTTAGTCAGCTGAACGTTGACTGCTAAAATCGAGTGAATAAGTACTTCATCTTTTTACACTTTGACTGTGCTTTATTCATTATTAATGTATAAATGAAGGATGAAATTGATTATAATTATTTGTGTGATGAATAATTAGTAATAAATGGTAAATGAAGCGCTGAAACGAGAAAAGGAAACCTCAAAGTAAATTCATCACTGGTGTTGAATATTTTGATTTTCTACGATAAAAACTATCTCAGGTATAATGCTTTATTCTTTCATTTTTTTTGTTTAATTTTACTTTTTTTCTTTTCTCGATATATTTTATCGAAAGAGTAAAAAAATAAAAAATAGAAAAGAAAAAAAAAGATAAAAATGAAATCTGCTATGCATATTTCAATGTATCATGTCGGAACATCATTTCTTGAAAGGCCAAGCGCCACGTGCTCGTGCAAGTTAAATTATATTTTTTATTCCTTTGAATTGTTTCATCGAATGAGTCACTTTAGTATTGCCAAATATTTAAAAAGCTTTGCCACCCATTTATTGTTTTAAAAAATATGTTAATTTTCCGTTTATGTCCTCCCATATAATCACGTGCTGTAAATGACATTTTTCTAGGTTTTATTGGCTGTAGTCATTAATTTATTTTTTTAATTTAGAGCTTTTGTAAATGCGATGGTAACACGTTATTAAAAGCTGATTTTTCAAGAAGCTCGGACAGATAAAAAAAATATTTTTCGACTATGGATTTCTGTTGATGCCAAAACTCTTATCCCTAAAAACATCATGTTCCGGCATGATAATAAAGGAGGTTCTGTAATATGTAGAGGGGTAAATCTTGAGGGTTGTGAGGACAGAGATGTTGATTCAGACTGTCGATATGATTGAGGGATTATATAGGTATCTTGATTAATCAGGTTAATGATAGCAGATGGAAGTCTCTTGGCTAAATCAGTGGCAATATGTGGGATGGGCTCATGCGCTTTGAGAATAATTGATACGCAAGCGAACAATTAAGACACAAAAAGGAAAGTGTCAATGACACATTTTATATCTAGATCCGGTTCTGCACTAAACCAGTTTCATCTAAAATCCGATTAAATTGAAACTGATTTTATATGAAAGGACTGACTACAGGTTAAAGATTTTATAGTAGGTTAGAAATTCGAGTATGGATATAATTGTCCCCAAATCAAATGGTGTCTTAAATTGGGAATTGAGAAAAGAAATTAAACTACAATGGTTTGACAGATGGTATATGTCCAAAAATGAAGAGTAACTTAGGATTTTATTCCTAATACAGAAATAAAAATAAGAAGATACCATCCACTTGTATTCCAAATTACATCAGCCAGTTTTTTGCCAACTGTTTGAAAGTTTGTAGGGGAGGAGGTGGTCAGTATTTGACCACTTTGGGGCCAATTTTCAGAAGATAATATCAGTTTGACAGATTGGATCAATGTAAGGATGGACATTGCTACAGTCCACAGTCGGCCACAGCAAACCCTGTCGATATTGCTACGTTCGTTGGTGGTGGGGTGGTCGGCTGTACACAAGAAGAAGAAGTAGTTTTAAAAATATCAAGACTAAGATCCATTCAACGAATATATCCTTTAGAAGTAATGGCGAATTAAAAGACTACTCCTGTTAAATTGGAAAACTCGAAAAACAAAAAGATAGTTCTTTTGAGAATGGATCAGTTGATCCTGTTTCTGAACTGGCTGTAACACAGAGTGGTCGAATTGTGAAAATGCCTAAAAGACTGAATTTGTAGATATGTTATTAAATTTTTTTTTAAAAAAATATGTCAAATTAATATTGTAAATAAGTTTAATTGTTATCAACACAAGGAAAGAAGATATTCATTATTGAAGTTGCCGAAATTAATTACCATTATTATTTAATTTTATTATTCATAGTTTATTTTTTGAATTACAACATTGTATTTTTTTATTGTACGACAACAGTGATTGAATTGATACAACTGTAGTTTAACCTCTTTTTATCACGCTTTTCAAAAATCGGCAATTGGCCAACCACGTAAGTGCAACCACAGACAAGAGCACAGGATTTTATAAAAGGATGTGTTCTTTTTTCAGGGAAAAAATGAAACGATTAGAATGAGACTGAAATCCCAAGATTATATTAAGATTTATTTAATTTAGTTAAAAATAACGATTTAACGACTTATTCATCTCGTAGCAATAACGTAGCACTAGTAATGTTCATCAAATGTCTGTTAAGCATTACGTAACAGAGTGTGATTTGATAACTTGGGACTTGAGATGTTTGAATAAGGAGTCACCGTTTGAAAAGTGATGGAATTATGTAAGATCTCAATTTAGGGAAATATATTTTCAGGTTAGAAACAAAATTCTATGGTAAAAACAATGAATATGGATCTTGTTCGATTCATTTAAATTGATATCTGGATATTTCTGAATAGACTAGTGATGCAATTTGATGCGTAATTGAAAGCTATAAAAGCGTTACTAAGTTGTATTCATGCTTACCCATGGTCTAAGGAATGTAAATACCTTGGTGTCATTTTACACAGAAAATTAACATGGGAAATCCTACTTTATTTTTATTTCAAAAAAGTTTCGAGATTTTATTCTTAAATTTTTCCTCTAGTCTCTAGAGACTCCAAATGACTAGGCAAAACAATTTTTTTTATTTAAACAGACTATTTGAGTCCAGCAGTACTAACATATGCTTACCCATTGCGTAAATCAAGTGCATCCACTACAAGTTTAAACATATCTTTGCACTGGAGTGAATGAATAAAAATTATTTTATAAACTATCGAAAAATTGAACTATATATATATATATATCTCCATTGCATAAAATAAAATCTACGCTCTAATTATTTTACAACCATTAGCAGAATGTTTTTAAAAAACAAAGAAATTATGTTTATTCCAAAAGAAAAAAACAATATATGTAAATGTGTCTCTTTAAGGATTTTTTTTCTTTTTCATTTATAACTTTTACTGAGACTTTTCCTATTGACTTTTGACTTTTCCTATTTCATTTTATTAATTTCACACAATAATTACATTTTTAGGGGTCTAAATAATAACAATAAATAAAATGTCTAAATAATAATAAGTAAATAAAATCAACCAGTTGAGATTTCAGGTAAAAAATCTTTATCCTTTATAGCATTGTTGCAGTTTGTTTAGTTGGGAATGGATTTGTTTAGTGATGTACGCATACAAATAGACGTTTATCTAGTTATTTTTTTATCGAAATTTATTCTTAGATAGACCGTTAAACACTATAAAAAATGTTTTATATACATAAATTAATTAATATCTATTAAATGATTAGTTCAGTACAAATATTATAAATCCCTTAAATTGAACTTCCGATTTTATAGAAAAAAGAATTAACGTTAAAAGTAGCATTATTAAAGAAATTAAGCTTCAGCTGCATTGTTATTTCTTAAAATATTTTGCTGATAGCATTTTTCTTCAAGCAGCCATTGATGTAATTACTTCTTTTGAAATTTACACTTCAAATATTTGTACTTACGACTTTCAAAAGACTTTAAAATTAGATGAATAAATATAATAAAGAAATTAAACAATAATAAAAAGAATATTTTTCAGACTGACAATAAGAACAAATGTTTGAAAAAAAAAGATTTCCTTAACTACTCACTATTTTTTATTATTTACTTTAAAAATGAACAAAGTAGTTAAAAAAATGCATATTTTTAAACATCAAATAATGTTTATCGATATACAACGCATCTAATTTATTATTTAGATTTAATTTATTTACTAAGATTAACATTTTTGGTAAATAGTTGAGCATGTGCTAATCACTAATTAGTCAATAGTTGAGCATGTGTCAATCACTAATTAGT